>BMAO01003662.1:0-274844 GCA_019973975.1 Trichonephila clavata | reverse complement strand
TTAGAAGTGGTTTTGAAATCGCTGCAAAAATTTGGCATCCAATAGTATTCAATCAATGATGATGGTCTCCCACTAAGAACTCACATGACAATAATTTAAAAGAATGGCTTATTCCTGGCAAAAAAGGAATTACATTAAGAAGCAAAAACATAAGTACTTTTTTTTATAGAAAACCAATTAGAAAAATATGAATGCCAGGATTTAAAGAAATAGAACAAAAGGTATTTAGAAATGCCAAGAAAAAAGCAGAAAAAAATAAAATTGAAACTGGAAAAAATAATAACTGCATATAAAAAAGTGGGGTGCTCAATATCAATTGTTATAATTTCTTACTAGTTCTATTCCAAAATGCAGAGTTAGTGTAAAAATGTAGTACAGAGGACCCCACGCCTTTACCACGATGACATTAATTTTCTAGTTAATCATTTTATTCTTATATTAAGATTTATTTCTTACTTTTTAGTTTGATAAAAAAGCATGTTTCTTAAAACTATAATTTAAATTAATTGTGCTTCAAATACGTCAGACTGAACAAATTACGTATTATCACAACAAATGCCAAATCTAATAATAACACACCAAGTTGGCAACCCTGATTGGTAATTGCGTCTTATTGCAACCTATTAGCGATATTATATGAAATGAAGCACCTGGCAGCCAATTCAGTGTGTACCACACATAGGAAATCGGGGTGGCCAACTCAGCGAGTTATTTAGAGTCAGCGATTGTCGCAAAAATACACAAGTACCCTCCGAGTTCCTGTGTGTTGAACGTGCTGAATTGGCAAACAGGTGCTTTGTTTCATATAATGTCACCAATTGGTTGTGATAATACGTAAGTATTACCAAGATTTATGTTTTTTCACTTGTGTACAACATACCTGCATACAGGAGTTTTTGTACCCAAGCTGTATTAATTTTTGGTACTTTCATAATATTGCAACCATATTGGTGAAATTATATGTAATACAACACATGGTAGTCAATCTGGCGCATACGACACATGCAAAATCAGGGTCACCAACTTGGCACGTTATCTTGAACATTGGCATTGTTGTGGTAATATGTATCGTAAAATCTGGTGTATGGTGCACACTTTTAACACAAAAATAAGATTGAATTTTATGCGTGCACGTTATATACCAGTTATAAAAATAAGAGCTTTAAAAAATGTGAGCACAGGAAAAAAAATTAGATTTCTACATAGATCAAAATAATGGTTATTTAAAAGAAATGGCATTCCTTATGAACTTAAAGGGTTGCACTTCTAGATGTATACTATTTTTTACTAAAGCTTAGAATAAATGACTTTCAAACTTTAAGAGCATGACTCGCATACATCTCAGGTTTCTTCATGAAAATGGGGGTGCACATTTTCAGCAAATAAACATAAAAATTAAAAATTGCTACTTGAAAGTATAAGTGCATGTAATACGATGGTATACATGATATGCCAGATTTTATGGTAAAAACATAATTTTTCTCTACCTTTCTTTAATGAGTAAAAGCATAAAATATATTTATATTGGGTTAAATATAAAGAATCTGATATATATACTTCATTTATTTTCATCCAAATAAACAAAACACTATAGTCACAATAAAGGAACCATAAAATAAATGTAATGAAATAATTTTCCATAAGTTTACCAATAAGCTAGAAAAGTTCTTTAAAATCTACAAGAAATTAGTCTCTTAAAAAGATTACTAATTGAAAACAAAAATTTATTTTGTAGGCTTGCGTTTTTCAAGACATGCAAGCTATTTTAAAGTTCAATATGAAAATAAAACTATTCCAATGTAGCAAAGGAATACTTAAATTATTATTTGCCTATAAGCAAGTGCCCAAAAAATCAACAATGTGACTTATTATGAATCAAGTAAATTTCATTAAGATATGTGACTACCCAAAATTCGCAGTTTTGGTGAAAATTTTCAAAAATTACTTTTGTGTTTTTATTTTAAAGACTATACATTTAAGATTCCAAAAACACTCTATTTTTGTTTCTATGATATCTAGAAGCAAAGTTATAGCATAATTAGTAAACTGGAATTGGAGTTAACAAAACCAGATGCTGATCCCTACACAAAATATTTTTAAGATATTGAATTTAATTTTTCAGAACATGTATTATTTAGTTCTATCTGTGTTATGAATCAAACTCTAATCTCTGTGTATATACAGTGAACCCAAAAAGTGTTCGTACACTTGCAATTTCCTATAAAATTTATTGTTTCCGACTAATAAAAATTAATATTTTGGAATTGTAATTTTTTTTTATCTGTAACTTTTTCTTGGTGGAATGACATAATTATTTTTTTAAAAATTGTATAACTATTATTTTTAAAAATTCATAATCAAAAAGCTCTTGAAAAATTACGCCATTAAAGTCTTAGAACACTTAACAAAAATCTCAACATAGCTTTAAATATTGTATTTCTTTCTTAATTTAGAACTTAATAGGATATCTTTTAGTGTCCACAACAACTTTTGGACATCTTGATATAGATTTAATGAGTTTTTGTAATTTCTGCATCGATTTACCTCCATGCTTCTGTGATTATTTTTACTTCCCATTATGTGTTTATGTCATGTTTTTTTATTTTAAATCTAGTTCTCCCCAAATATGCTCTGCTGGGCTAAATAAATTGATTGAGGACGTGTTTTCAAACTTTTGGGTACAGTTATAGAGACACCAGCAGTGTACATTGAGAGCAGTTCGCTTGGCGTCATTATCCTGTTAAAAATGAAGTCGTCTGAAATATCCAAATTTTGAGAGGATAATTTAAAATTTCTCTTTAAAATATTTAAATAGAGCTCATGATTCTCAATACCATCAAAAAATACCAAATTACCTAATTCCTGAAGCCTATTTACACCCCCTCCCCCGCAAGAACACCTCTGTGTTGAATCATGGAGGTGGAGGAGCTCTTGTTCCACATAAATTCACTGGATTAAATGCCTCATTTTTTCCTTTAAAACTATTATATGCCCATCAGAACCAAAAATGTTGAATTTTCTGTCATCCCAATCACTTTCCTGTCAATTTTGAATTTTCTGAAACTTAAGTCACAAGAATCTAGTTGGATGAATGAACCATGGAAGTGGAAGTGTTCTTGCGTGGGGGCGTAAATCAGCCACAGAATTAGGTAATTTTTGATGGTATTGAGAATCATGAGCTCTAGTCAAATATTTTAAAGAGAAATTTTTAATTGTCTGTCCAAAATTTGATATTGAACACGACTTCATATTTTAACAGGATAATGAAGCCAAGCGTACTGCTCTCAATGTACACCGCTGGTGTCTTTATAACTGGCCCAAAATTTTGTGAAAACACCTCCTCAATCAATTTATTTAGCCCAGCAGAGCATATTTGGGGAGAACTAGATTTAAAATAAAAAAACATGACATAAACACATAATGGGAAGTAAAAATAATCACAGAAGCATGGAGGTAAATCGATGCAGAAATTACAAAAACTCATTAAATCTATATCAAGATGTCCAAAAGTTGTTGTGGACACTAAAAGATATCCTATTAAGTTCTAAATTAAGAAAGAAATACAATATTTAAAGCTATGTTGAGATTTTTGTTAAGTGTTCTAAGACTTTAGTGGCGTAATTTTTCAGGAGCTTTTTGATTATTAATTTTTAAAAATAATAGTTATGCTATTTTTAAAAAAATAATTATGTCATTCCATTAAGAACAAGTTGCAGATATCATAAAAAAATTACAATTTCTATACATTAATTTTTATTAGTCGAAATCATTAAATTTTATAGGAAACTGCAAGTGTACGAACACTTTTGGGGTTCACTGTATTTATGTACTTCATTGCATTTAAATGTAAAAAATATCATTAATTTTTTAAAAAATCGAGTTTTTGCATAAAATTTGGCATATTTAAAAAACTTTTAAAAGTAATACATATCTTTTAATTCCTAATATATAAAGATGTTCCATTATTTATGTACTGTATAAATATTATTTGAATACATTCATTAGAATTTTGTGTAAAAGATCCTAATTGCAATTTTTCATGAAAATTTTACTAAACTCGACAATTTTTATAATCTATAAAACTCTCCAGAAAACAGCAAAAGGGTTGAAAATTAGTTAAACATGAAGCTTAAGAGTTTGAGCTATAATTATGGTGAGTTTAAGAAATGTACAACTAGTAGAACATTTTTCATATTGTATTTAAATCTTTAAAAGCATTGTCTGAGAAACTATGTTTTTTGGCTTCACGGTAAAGTTCACAAATGGATTTCTTTTTAAGACATTGAATTAACATTTTAAGAAAACTTTTATTTTATTTTATTTGTATTATAGACTATAATCTCTGTGTATGTATATATGCATTTTATTGCACATACAATTTGTGAGAAAAAATATGCTTTTTTTTTTTAAAAATTGACAAATTTCAAAAAAATAATGTAACTCTTATCGCTCTAGGCACAGATAATGATGTTATTTGTGTGCAGTTTTAATATTATTTGAATATATTAATTAGAATTTTCAATACAATTTTTACTGTAACTGCAATTTTGAACTAAAAATTCCCAATCTATCCAAAATAATTTAAAATTTTGTGGAATTGTATTTTAATTCCTGACTCAAGTGTAGTATAGGGGAGAGGGCCCTTTCGATTTTTATATAGATATTATTGGTGAGATAACGAATTCATTCTGGCTTCGGGAAACCTATCGCTAAGTGAAGTAGCTTGGCGATCGATTTTGGTCATCAAAAAAATTTGACATCGCCAAGTATCTATACTACACTTGAACCTTAATTCCTAGTTCTATGCACACCCTTTTTAAAGAAAAAAGTGTTTTTTTAGTTGAAAATTTGTTTCAATAAAATGCTCCGAAAGTAGCCACATACCTAAAATTTGTTTTTTTAAGTAATCCAAAGATTTTTTTCACATTTGTTCGCTAAATTCCTATAAAAGCCTTACAAAATCAAAACAATCTAGTACTCATGTGTTCGTCCGCGGGTAGCGTGGTAGAAACGAAAAATATTTCGGAAGATTTATGAGAACTAAATTTGTTGTTGAACCCCAATCTTTAAAATATGTAGCCAGTATATTAAAAAAACTTTTTTAATCCTGAATATCTTTTTAATTTGTTTGATAGTGTTAATTAACCATTTTTTGAAATTTTGAGTACATGTAATGTCTCATATTTGTAAAGGCATGTGTTCAAATCTGATATAAACAAACTCATTTCAAATTGAGCATGTCCATGTAGTCATTTTTGAGTATTTCTTTTTTCTCCGTGTAGCATTGGAGATCTTTGGCAAATTTCGACACGTTTTAATGCTTGTCTTAGGATGGTATCAAATCAACTGCCGTAATTTATAAAACCATTGTGGGTACATGGTATGCAGTTATCTATTGGCTATAAGTAGAGATGGCATAGGCTTAATACTTCGGTGCCCTTTTAACTTATAATAGAAGAGTAAATTATTGAAAGGGAATAATCCTGCGTACAGATACATTTTTTTAAATATGGAACACCTTTCATAAAATGATACTTAGTGTATTCCTGTATTCTACGGGTAGGAAAATCTGTTAGTCACATATGTTCACATCTGTAGTACGCATGCTTCAAACAGATTCTGGATGAGGCAGTTTAGAAGGAGTATTTATAGTGTTGTAAGGAACGGTGTTAAGTTCTTCAAATTAAGTGTGTGATTTCATAACATTTCAATTCGGAAGATAGTGTAAATTCATAACAAAATTAATATACCTGAGTAAAATGTGTAGAAAATATATTTTATTAAGGTATCTAAGAACATTGTTAGGTACACAAATCTGATCAAATATTTTTAAAATTTTTTTATCAAAATCAAATTAAAACAAGAGAACAAAAACACAAAGTTGATGTTGAGATTATTGAAAGTTGGTTAGTCTCATTTAACGATCAAATAGGCAATATAATTTTTCGCATGCATAAAATTAATCATCTTTCTATGAATGTGTAAGATAATTCTGACAAATTTACGAGCATGGTGAATTCTAAACCCTTTGAGAGGACTATTTCTATGTGAATAAAATATTAAAATTTTATCACGTGTTTGTATGAATTTATTTTTATTTATAATTCCTTAACTTGACTTTTCTTAAAATATTTCTCATTAAATCATTCTGAAAACTTGCCAACAAATTATATACATTGTTTTAATTTGCATATGATTCCACTAAAATTATTTCATATTGTAATTATTTAAAAAAATATTATATAATACTTTTTCTAAAATATATTGTAATACAAATTATAAATAGGGAATTTTAAGCGAATGGACAATTTTCAATTACGTCAATGCTCCTATTGCAAGTAAACCTTGAGCATTACTTGCAATAGATATTAACGGAAAATATGCATTAAAGCAATGCAAAATTATGCAATTTAAAATCATCCTAAAAGTTAATTTTTTCTGTAAAGCTTTTTAAGTTTTTAAAAAAAGTATAACACATTATAAATTTAAGTGCTTTATTTTTAACTGAAATTAAATAATAAAGCATAATTTAATTGGCTCTGATTCTTGTTTTATTTTAAAGAAGATTGAATATATTTGTGCTCGGATACTACAAAAAGATAAAAATCAAATTTTATTCTCATTTGAAGAATACAGTACTTGCTTCTAGTGTTGATTAATTCGAAATCTGTTTAATTGAATTAAAATCCTTTCTTATTTATTTTAATGTCAACATGTACAGTTGAAAATATTTTCAGGATGTCTTTACATCTTTTTGTTACACTGATATAATATATGTTCATATATTATAATATGTATGTAACATATATTATAATATATTAATATGCTCGTGTGTGTCAAGAACAATGGATTTTTCGACAATTTAGAAAAAATTATGACTTATTCATTGTATATTAAACTGAGTAACGCGAAAATAATTTGAATAAAATTTTTATTTTTAACTAGTTTTCTTATTTTTATATATTCGGAGTAAAAAGGCACACTAATACAAGATCTGAAGAAAGATAACAAGTTTTTCCTTTGAATTGTATATAATTGATTAAAAAATTTTCAATAAGGTTAACTGAAATTTATTATAAGAAATCGAATATATATATTCATCATGGAAGGAATTTATTTCTTCTAATATAAAATATTACAAATACTTAAATTTAAAAAAATAAAGATTTTTAAATAAAAAAAAATTATTTTAAACTTTTTTAAAACTGAATGAATAATGCATATACAAGTTGTGCGTGAACGCAAACTAAGCTTGTTAACTGTTTGTGTGTGGATAGTAAAAATATGAGAATTCTCAGAATTTCGAAAGAAAGTAAACAACCTGCTTTTTAAGCAGTTTCTTTGTTAGAAATTATGATTAATATCTTCTATAAATCTCTTGATCATAAAATGCACTTAATTTTATATTGTTTCCTTCAAAATGAAAAGGAAAAAGCCTGTTTAAAATTTGAAGAAATTTTTTAAAAATGCATAGTGCATTAGATAGAAGATTATATTTTGGTAAATATCTTATTTTTCAAAAAGAAATTTACCCTGTGAATAATATTAAACATGCTTCTGGATTTTCTACTCAGAGAAGTAAAACTTAACTTTTTTGCTTTTTTTCTAAGGATTCAATTTTTTTGCCTATCTTTTAATTAAAAAAAAAATATATGTGTATACTAGTCAGTTTAAAACTAGGCATAAACATACAGTCACGGCATCTAAAAATGAAGGTATTTGAAAGAAAAAGGGTCTTTCAATTAAATTATTCTTTGTACATTCCTTGTAATTGCTCCTTAAATTTCATTGCAAATATATACTGATTCCTTAATTAAAAAAAAAACCCTTAACTATTGCAAATCTGAAAATTGAAATATATTGTATCTGATATGTTTGTTATTCGCATTTCGGATGTTTCTATTGTCCTTGTTTGTACTCTGTACTCAATTTTATTCCTCGCGTTTTAGAAACTCGAGTGTGTGTTACTTTTTTTTTGAATAAAATACAGTTTTTAATTTTTTCCCTTTGTTCCCCAGTTACATGATTTTAAGTATAACAAGAAAAGAGGAAAAAATTGATAAATAAGTCGCTTATCCAATAGCATTAATTAAAAAAACTTTAATATACCCAATTAAAAATTAGAGTTTCAATTTTGCACAGCAAACTGTTGTAATAGAAAATTTCTCTAGACTGTTGTATTAAATTCATGTAAAATTACGTTTTGAAACATAAGGTAAATTTAAGTAGAATATAAATAAATAAATTTATAATTTTCTTAAACACCCATCATATAAATATGGATTTTAATTTAAAAGTATCAGACACTAATGCAATAGAAAAAGTCTACATAATAAAATATTAAAATAATATTCAAGATTTAAAATGTTTAGATCTCGATAATACGTATTTAAATATCTGGAGCGATAATATTCTATACTAGATTATAATAAATATATTACTTAATTAAACTAAGAATCAGCAAAAAAATATATCAATTAAAAATTGTATTAATTATTTTTTCCAATTTTTTCTTAAAAACAAGTGGCAAAAAAAAGGCAGAGACAAATATGCCATTTTTTTTTCTTTTTTTCAAAATTGGAATGATTTTCAAACATTTATCAGATTTATTATGCATCAATAACACAAGCAAATATGCTGTGTCCTAATAGTTCAAAAAATATTTTTAAAAATAATTTAAATTAATTTTAAAAACTAAGAAAACTAGTTTATATTAACATTTCTTTTTTGAATTAAAAAATGTTTTGAGGATTATTTCTAATTCAAATTTGAGAATAGTGCGTATCTTCCAAAAACACATACAAAATGTGATATAATTTTGGAAAATCTTGTACACAAGAAAGATATAAAGTGTGCCATTTATAATTTTCAGAAATGTATTGGTTTTAACCCCTTATATTACTCCTTAAAAACTTTCAAACGATGCAACAAAAATATCATAGTGCTTATTTGACATTAACCGTAACAAATTATAGTCAAGATGACAATATTTACCTCAGTGAATTTCCAACAATTGATGAGGAACATAATGCCAATCCTGATAAAAAAAATATGGAATATTTCCTATAGTTGTAGCTAGTTTTAACACCTTGACTATTGTTTCCTTGTTGGCAACAAAACCAATTTCTTTATCTTACACATTGAAGCTTATGTCACTGCTCCATAATATCCATTTCCAGGGGTACGTCAGGCAATGGGGCTCGAACTCACAATGCAATAGAAGACCCGACGTATAGAGGGGCTGATGCACATTAAATCTGTCGAGTCTCAAAGTCCGAGTTGTCGTGGTGTGGTAGTTTCGAGAGGCGGGTGCTAAGTTAGATGGCTTCCTCGTCAGTTGACCGAGGCTTAAAAATTTGAGGTTAGTCTTAAATAGCTCTCGTACTGCCTACTGTGACATTAATAAACTCAATAACTAGTAAACAGAAAATAAACAATTGTATTTTTGTAAACTTAATAAATCAGACTAAAAATTAAACAATAAAACAATTTTTGAAGCAAATTCACAATTTTAAGGTAGTCTGACACCTTAAATTGAATAATGAATTGTTTTTTTTTTAGAATCCCGTGCAAATACTATTTTAGACCCAATTTGGTGCATTACTGTGATATACAAACATGTTGCCAATAGAGCCGGCTTCTGTAAATGATTGCAATAAGCATTTGGAGAAAAATGCTTAACTGTATGCATGGGATTGTCCATTTGCGACATGTTTGCGATGCCAGTTGCATCGATTAAATGAAAGTAATCGAGACAATTGGGAGCTCAACTAACAGAGTACCAATAAGTTGGGTTCGTCAATGATTCAGGAACCCGAAACATACTTATGTCTGAACCGGAGAAACCTCCCTCATTGTTATTAGGCGGGGTTAATAGGACCGCTATTTTCTTCGCTCCATCCCGTGGTGATAGATGAGGAGGGGTTGGCGGACGTCATTAATCTAGAATCCTCCTTTTCGAGAAGAATTGCTTTCTTCCAGGGCTTTGAGATAAATGGCGCGGCATTTAGATCTCGAATTTCTCCTGATGTATTGTATTTTAACGCTCGGCTGAAAGGAAAATATGCTTCGTTCGGAGTGAAGGAATGACTCGAGAGTCGAAATGAGACTGGGACATGACTGGAAACAAATATTGCACTTTCAAATGCTACCTCCTGGAATTTTAACACTTGTTTGATTTATGTTTTTGAAAGAAAATCACGTTCCAATGTTTCCGGGAAATGAAGGATATTTTTAGACGGAAGAGAAAGATCGTTGATGTGCAGATAAATTTGGGTAATTTTAAGTTATTCTTTGCAAAACGGTGCATGGGATGTTCTGAGTATTTTTGAATTCTCAACAGTGACTCTAAAATGCTAGATAATCGTATAAAAAAAATGTAGGCTTAGTAAGTAATGTTAAAGAAAATATAAGTAAGTAATGTTAAAGAAAATATAAGTAAGTAATGTTAAAGAAAATATAAGTAAGTAATGTTAAAGAAAATATAAGTAAGTAATGTTAAAGAAAATATAAGTAAGTAATGTTAAAGAAAATATAAGTAAGTAATGTTAAAGAAAATATAAGTAAGTAAGTAATGTTAAAGAAAATATAAGTAAGTAATGTTAAAGAAAATATAAGTAAGTAATGTTAAAGAAAATATAAGTAAGTAATATTAAAGAAAATATAAGTAATATAAAAGAAAAAATATATATTTACGATTAAAAGGCCGAAACTCTAAATGCCATAAACTTTCTTTCTGTTGTTAATATTATCGATTTAGGAAGTGGCCATGGTTGCCTAATGGATATGGTCATGAACTCGTGGCAAGTGTGTTGCGGATGCGAGTCTTGGTGCCACTGAAAGTCCTCCTGTTGTCGTGGTTTGATTGTTTGGATAGAGGTGCCGGTTCTGGTGTCGTCCTCATCACTCAACCGATACTCAAAACTGCGAGGTCTGTTGCCAATAGCATTCGCTTTGCTTTATAATTAATATGGCTCTCTCGATTTATGTGGGATTATTAATTTAAAGATTTTAATTCATATCTAGACCAATTTAAATTACATTTTATCGTATTTCTTAATGGAAAAACTATCGTCTTTATTGTCTAAACCAGCTTTTCTCAAACTGTGGGGCGCTCCCCCCTGAGGGGACGTGATAATTCCACAAGGGGGCACGAGCATATTGAAACGTCGAAAACAAAATATTATTTATAAAAAATATTAATTTTCTGAACGTAAACAAAATACATTCTGACATAATGAAAAATAAATTACATATTTACACTGATATAATACACTTATAAATTTATCAGTACTGCACAATGTATTTGATAATTAATTTAAACATAGCAAGTTAAGAACATGATTAATAATTACCAGCGAATCCATGGGCTCGTCGTATATACAATTAAATACAAATATTAACTCTCATCTTGATAATTCGTACGCTTTATAATTCATCCCTTTTAACTGCCTATTAAAAGTTACCCGATTCACTCCCGAATGCCATCGTTTTCCATGTAGGCACGCGTATGTAATGTATGGAAGGAGGGAGAAAAGGAATAATTAAGCAAATCTTCTGAAACAAGTAAATCCTTCGCAAACACTGTCGAAGTCTTCTTAATGCATTCCAAAGCCTTCGGAATAATTTTATGGATAACAGTGCACAGAAAAGATCGTGTTTCGGAAAGATGTATATATACGTCCATGGTAATTAATGCTTTGGCTGAGCAAGGCGCTTATATACGCAGGTGGTACTTAAGAGGTAAAAATAGTATTGTAGTCTTAGTGTAAAAATATAGTATTATTGAATTTTATACATTGTTATTGTATGAAGGGGGCGCGAGGAAAGTTATAATTGAATATTGGGTCGCGAGTATTGAAAGTTCGAGAAGCACTGGTCTAAACGGATAAAATAACATACTGGGTGCAGTTTGGTGATTTTTGAACAAAATTTTTTGGCAAATTTAAAAATAGGTATCGTAAAAAGTTTATCCAACTATCTTGAATAAATCTAAACACTTAATATGAGAAGGATTAGCTAAAAAATTGCGAGCTTACAATCATTATCGAGCCAAAAAAACATGCTATTTATTTTTTACTGGATTAATTTGATCCCAACCATTTTAAAGCATTTCTGATAAAGTTTCAAACATGATTCTAATAAAAAAACAATATTTTAAATTGTTATTCTATTCCCAATATTTTACTTTTAATTTTCCATCCATTATATATTGTTTTTATTGAAATATTCGTAGATTTCAGAATGTGTTTTTATTTCTTTATTATGTCTTCAATATTTTTTTACTATATTTTTTAGGAACTTTTAATTATTAAATTTATTATGATCAAATGATGTTTAAAATTCAATAATATTTTAATAATAAAGCAAGATTCATCTACCAAAGACCCAAACACACACACAACTACACTATGTTTGTGAAAGCTTTACAAATGTGATGTTGAAACACAAGACATAATTTTTTTTCATGTATATTAATTCTAACATTAAATCCGCTTATGTAACCGAGCTTTGATCGTTAAAGATTAAATGTGGACTATAAATATGTATCTTCTGCAGAAATCGATAAAGGAAATTAGTTAGAATCTGTTACTTGTTTAAGGAAGTGAAGTGAGTATTTAACGCTACATAAAACGTTTAAGACGAGTTCACACATTAGTGATTTTAACGAGATGAAAAGAGAAGTTGAAGGGATTTAGGAATAAAAGTAAAATAAAGATTAAAAATCAATATTTTTCAATTTTCTTTAATTTTGCGTGCTCGCTTGTCAAACTAAATCAGGCGACCCACCGTGCATAATTGGATTATTCTATGCTTCGGTTTTTCTTCACTTTTCTTTTCCTGGGTGGAATTTGTTTGCCAAGATGATGTTGACTAATTTTCAAACTACTTTCACGATGATGCGTTGGAAGTGTGTATTTTTTCTATTGCGACATAATAAGTTTTTTGAACTATTAAACAAACTTCTTTTTGTTGTTTCAATAAGGTATTTAAACATGCGTTATTGTGAAATCTTATGTGTATATCTTTAATACTTTTTTTTCTCGGTATCTAATTAACCGTAAAAAATATAAAAAATATGACTTTGTAATTTTTGTTTGAAAAAAACCCTCAATATGTTTAATATTTATTTTTGCCGCTATTTATTATTTTTTTACTGAAAATCCGTTTTTAACATAAACAATCAAAAAACACTGACGAAGGAAAATTGAAGTTTACAGAAAGAATTTTGAGGTTTAGGGCAAATTCCTTTTTATATTATTCATCGGATTACTTTAAAAATGATTTTACTTTTTTACTAGAATCCTATTATTTGTCTGTTTATATACGCAATATTAATATTTTATCATATTTACGCGTTTAAAAAATTCACTTCTACCCAATAACTTCTTCTCAATTTTTATTTTTAAAGTACAAAATATGTAAATCTCAAAAGTGTTATTAATTGCATCAAAATATTTTTGTAATTAATATGTTTGTAATTAATAATTTTTTATATTAATATGTTTGTAATAATATTAAAAAGATGGAGGAGTATTTTTGTAATAATATTAAAAAGATGAAGGAGAGAGAGAGTATTTTTCAATTTTCAGATAATCGAGTTAGGAATCGTCAATTCCTCTGATCAAAATGAAATGAGTGAAACTTTTCATGAGACGAATATTGAGCAGAGATGAGTATTGAAATGCTTGCTAGAAAAGATTTAGATAGTTAAGTAGAAAGTTAACATTATAATACAGCACTAAAATGATTTTTTTCCTTCAGTTATATTATTTGAAGTATCATTACTCCACTTTTTAAGCAAATTTAAAATAATTTTTAAGCTACAAACTTTTTTAAATGTTTATTTCTCAAGTTCAACAAATCGTTTTAGTACTGCGAAAATTTATAACATCTTTCCCAATTTCCATATTTATGAATTTAGAATTCAATTTTTAGCAATGAATGTATTCAAAAAGATATTAGAAAATGTGTTGAAGAATTCATTTACTCAGATTCAAAATCTAATAAAAAAATAGTTTGAGTTTGAGGTCTTTAATTTTTTTGAATATTTTGGTTTTGATTTGTATTCACTTAATCAAACATTTGAGAGCACTGTTTCGCTAAAAAAGGAAAGAAGATAGTAAAACATGCCAACAAATAACTTCAGTAAGGATGAACGCTGTTAAATTTGCATGTCAATGTGTCGTTTACTCGGCAATCTGTGACATACATTTTCCATTTATTTGAAAATGTGGACATTAAAACGGCTACTTGGAAATTAAATAGCCTTCAGCTATATTCTTCTTTATTGCAATCATTTGAATTGAAAAGTCATTTATTTTATTTCCAAATGAAGATAGCGTGCAAAGAGTAATATATGTTACTATGATGCATTCAGCAGATATATTTGTTTATTTATCTTCTCCATTGTTTACTTCACCGCAACAAGAAGGGCAGAATGAAATTTTCTGTTTACAAAAATTGCATTGATAATTAAAATAATATAACTATTTTAATGCATGCGTATTTTATTCTCTGAAATAGTTAATTTTCTTCTTTCGCAATAAAATATTTCTTTACATAAATAAAATGTTTTAAATTAATAACACGTGGTCTTATCATGGCTCTCTTGACAAAAAAAAATCTTGATGAGTGATCACTTATGATGTTAAATATAGACGTTGTGAAGTGAAGTCTCTTAATTTTCATCTTATCAAACTCAGACTAATCTTTTGTTTGAGAGAATGAAAAGAATATACATACAGATATTTTCTTTCATTCTTCAGTTTGGATTATTTTTGTAAAAATTTACTTCAAGGTCTTTTAATCAATTCCATCATATCTGCGTTCACTAGTTTGTCTTGAAACATTTTAACAGTTAAAAGATATAAAACAAAAGATAAGATTAAAGGAAGTATAAAGATTTTTTTTACTGCAAGTGAAAAGTAAAAAGGTGTCAGATAAAGAGAGCCGAGCAGAAAAACTGTTTCTAAGTACATATTCTAAGACCCTGTAATAAACAAAGCTGTAACTCATCATTAGCTACTCTGACTGCTATGCCGTAGGGCCTGGCTTCGCTGCCCGGAGAAGTCATGGATGTTTGTAAATGTATAGTACCCCTTTGCCGCATGGGATACTTATTAGCTGTCGAGCCTCAATTCCTCTCGTGAGGTTGGTGGAAGGGGAGGAGAGGTGGGAGGTCCCTGACCCCTAATTCTAGGGTGTTCTTCCTTTAAATTGGGGTGGAGCCGTGCTAAATCGTACTGTCACCCGTATGGTGCTCAAGGTTACGGCCAGCGACAGGCGTGCACCTAACCCCTGGTTATGGTGTATTTCATGGACCTGCATCTGAAGCAGTCGAGATCAGTTGACATAAGAAACAACAGCAAAAACATAACTCAGTTATTTTAAGTAAAAAATTATCTCGAATTATAGGGATAGTAATTGGGTCAAGTAAAAACACACAAGAAACTAAAAAGAATTAAAATGTCACTAAAAATCATAAACCAAACGCATTTTTTAAGAAATATTTTTTCATGTCAAAATAAAAGCATTATTTTATTTTTCTATTTTGAAGAATTGAAATCACAGAACATTCATATCAATGTTTGGAACTTATCGTTCTATTTCTATTAATACTGTAGCGAGTGTTTCACTTAATCCATGGTTTAATAACTATATAGACACTGTAACGATTTGACTCATAGTGTACTTTTTTTGGTAGCAAGATAGCAAACAGTTTTAGTAAAATTCCTTTTTTATTTACAATTTTTAATCGTAAGTTAACACACAAATACTGTACATATCTGTAGGTGAGTAACTTTACACATAGAACAACCGGATACTTCGTTGGATCGCCTCGTGTAGGCTCTCTTCACAGAATCTCATAACATATAAGATCTGCCAAAATAGTCCAGCAGAGTTCGTTTTCTCTTTTTGCCCTTCTCTCGCGGGGCTGCTGCTGGTCTCCCACAGGTCTCCCATCCACCTCTTTAAATCTTCTGGGCTGGACATTCTCACTCCATTTCAATTCCTGATTGGCAAGAATATGTACTTACACACGGCGCACAGACTGAGTTCCAAATGCATAGACTCTTTCGTGGCAACGTCCCTTCTCGCCTACGAACATCGTGTCACCACATATCGAGTATGGAAGTCGTATGGACGTCCATAAATTGATATGCCATTTCCATGCGTAGTACATCATTCCTGGCATTTCTTCCTCATAATCGTGGGCTATCCTGTCCCACATGTGTAGCACAGCCACCAGTTAGATTAAGGGGTACTCAATCCTTTTCCCCAACGGGCCGCATACACATAACAGGTATTTCACGCGGACCGCAACAGGATGATAATGGGGAAAAAAATGGTCACAATAAGACCAAGGCAACATTAGACTAAGCAAAATTGATCAAAATATTAAAAATCAATTTCGGCTTTTGTTTTAATACCATATTAACCTCTCTATTCAACACACACACTGAAAAATATTTACTGTTATGCTTATTCTTACTGAGTAATAGGATAGTTACGATTTCTTTTCCTCCATAACGAAACCTCTGGCTTAAATTATATTATAAAAAAGTAAATTGATAGCAAAATAGATAGATTTGATTGCTAGAATTTCCCGCTAAATTTTTAGTACATTGTTCTCCAATAATACAATTTCTTTCTGCAATGGGACATGATTGGGCCACTCAGAAAAGGCCGGTGGGCCGCATGTCGAATATCACTGAGTTAGATGGAATGAAACAATGAACACATCAGCTGACACAGTGGGCCTTATCTATTACGTGCTTTGATGGAACAGACCGTATGGCGCGTTTTTTTGACTGAAGTGCCGTGGTTGAAAAGAAATGTAGCATGCAGCTGGCTAAGAAGCGACGTCCATGTCTCAACCTCGACTCTCACGCGTCTTAATGTAGTTCAATTTTTAGCGCGTTTTTCACGTAGTGTAAAAAAAGCGCTATTAGGACGCAAATTTCGTCTTCTTCCTCGTTCCATATTTTGTCGTACCTTTTTCTCAGTCAATAATTAACCGATTGACCTCGGGTTTTCGGCATTTGGTCGCATTTGTTCCCTAGATGAGCCGAATCATATTTAAATTCACTAATTAAAAAAAAATTAATTAAAAAAAATTTAAGTATAGTATTACTTTCTGTAAGTAAAAAGTTTATTAGTTGGGAAAAGTAAAGTTTATTACAACATGTGAAAAACCGCCTAAAATTACTTGGCCGTGCCAATGAATATCTTGTTTTTTCGCAAATAAGTCAAGTGAATCAAAAAATTTTGTTTAAAGTTATAATTAATACCTCTTTGTTCCTATAATTATAAAATTCAATTTTGTTATAAGAAAAATCAATGCATAGAAAATCTAATAACAAATTTAAAAAGATACCTTCTCATATTATGCTAAACAAAAAATGATTTTTTTAACCCTGAAATTTATATCTAAAAGGACTTTTGCTGTATAAAATATTTATGGCTTTTCTATCACTATAAATATTTTCAACTTATATTTTGTAGCAGTTTATTCCTCCACCAGCTGTCATAGGAAAGAAAGGGTCATTTTATCGGTAGTTATAACACGGAATACTTTTTTAAAAAAGTTTTCCTGTGCCACGGCAGCTAAGTTTCTTCTTTAAGAGAAAAAAACAAGTTCACTCATTTTCAGCAGTAATTATGGAACAGAAAGAACAATGTTAAGATTAGAACGGCCACTCAACGAAAATGCCCTACCATTAGAGGTGTTTTTAGATAGTAACTGAGTAAAAAGAGAGAGAGAGAGAGAGAGAGTAGTAATGTGTATTCTTTTAAATGTCTAGATAGTTTAGAAGTACAACTTAAATGTAGTTGTTATAAATACCGCTCTTTATAAGCTCTACATCGTTTTTTTTAAAATTATTTTTTTAATTATCTTTTATTATTTTTGATCTTGAACGAATTTTTAATTGATTGTTTTATTAGTGAATTTTAATATCTTAAAAATATCGGTCGAAACTTGATTCCGCTTTTTCTTATCTTTACTATGTAACACTTTGTTAAAGTATTTTCTATATTTTGGGGAGGTTTTAGTGTCAGCTTGTTAAGTGTATATTGAATGTTAAAATTTAAGAAAGGCCTTAGGATAATATTTAAGTTATTTTTGAGTACAAATAAGACTTATATTTCAACTTCTTTGGAAAGCAGATTATACATGTATTAGGAAAGTTATTACAAGCTTTAATGACAAACGTTTTTCAGTGTAACTATATTTGCAGCCACGCTGATATTAAAAATTGAATTAATATATGATGGAAAAAGAGAATTTTGAAATTCTTTGAAACGAATTACTTCAGAGCTTATAACTGATTCCTTATTCCAATTAATCGAAAATAGGTAATGGTACATCTGCAGAAGAATGCGACTGTTTTAGAAGGAAATCTTTTATGGTAATTGAACGACTGTGTCGTAAGGAATGATGAGACTATTGTGAGTTATGATCTTAATGTGTTTCGGTCATTAATCAAAGTGAAATTTATGAGTCGTAAATAATTAATAGTGTTAATCTAAGAAAAAGTCTTTGTCTAACACAAATTGATCTGAATGAAGACGATGAAAAACTGCTCGAAACGAATATTGAAGCAAATAATACTTTTTATGCTCGAACCATTTGACAGATTTTTTCATTTGTTGTATTATGTAGAAATGATCTAAAGAGAGAAAATTGTGGTTGTCCAATAAGTTCAGATATAGAAAATCACGCTTGCTATGAATTATCTTTTTAAATTCCTCAGCATGTGAGTGTGAAGACGCCTACATGCACATATTAAATTACTAATAGTAAACAATCTTTTACCTCTTTAGTTAATGACTCTTAGAATCACTGTAAATAAAATTAAGAGATGATTTACTACCAGTAAATAAGCATAGTTTTAAATGTATTGAAAACAGTTTGAAATAATGTATTTAGATATTTTGTGTTTAAAACTGTCCAATTTTTTAAAGCTGTGACCATCACCCATTTGATGCTGCACAGTTTGTATATTTTATAAAATGAGTATGTAAAATTTTGTTCGAATTATGTTAAAATACGAAAATGCAACTTGGAAACAATAGAAGCAAATACAATACCAACCCTGATGTCAAAAAGAACTATCGCAAGAAGGCTGTATCTATAAATCTTGCACTTCGTTTGTTTAGAATTCAAAGTTGGACATCCAGATGCATTTTATTTCTTCTATTATAATTTATTTTCAGCGATGTAGAAACGCACTTATGTTTGCCTTCACCAGCGCACAAATTGCAAGATATTCCTTTCTCTATTTTGAGTACATTACTCCATATTTGAAAAGGTATAATCCACAATAAAATTTTGAAGAGAGCTCTATCCTACCGTTCAAAATGCGCGTTTTTTCTATGGCGTAGGAGCACAGACTTTTTTCTGTTTCTTTCTTTTTAACTCTTCCCTTCTTTCTATCGTTTTGTAAGAGATGCCGCAGGGATAGCAGATGTTCTTCTGATAATCCTTTTTCGCTTCATGATTCACACAAACTGCAGCTGCAACCTAGGTAACGATTTTCGTTCGCTCTCCAAATATATTTCCTACTTTAGTTCTGGTTTCTTTACAAATAACGTTTGGAAAACCCTTTACCGTTTCCACATCGGGCTGGTTTATGGGCGGGAAAAAATCCATATAGATATATATTTTAGCCATATTTTTTGAGGGAAAATTTTTTTTTAGAGGGGTTGGAAGATAGAACGGATGTTTCTTTTTTGCATGCTTTTGATTTATCTGAAATGCTCTGTAGATTAAGTGAGAACGAAAGAAACATTGATAGCATTTACACTAATGTGAGCCATCTCATTTTTATTCTTTTTAAGTCAAGATACTGATTTAGTTCCCCATAAATTTATGGGACAAATCGATGTGTTCGGGTCTGGCAATTGAAGTGTTCTGATAAATTGTTGGGTTGTTTCTAAATGTGAGATTTCTCAAGGACGAATACAACGGAAGGAAGCCATACTAAATGTATATTTTAAATAAAAACATCCATTACACACAACTTCTTTTAAAATGGACAAATGAGAGAAAACGTTTTAAATTTTTATTTTCTATAACAATTCCACCAATACATTGTTTTTTAACATATTTTGACAACTTTATAGAAAAAAGGAAACTTATAAAATAATACACTTAATATTCCATTCACTTATAAAGAAAGAACCAACGCTTTATTTATTCTTTTTTATTGAAACTAGTAAATTCTCAGTTAGTACAGTAAGTTTTTTTTTTTTTTTTTGGAGACTATGAAATAGACATAAAACTGTTTAGCTATTGATTACTTTTTTCTGAAAAGATATTTATAACATTTAATAATTTTTTAAAATATACCCAGATATTTTTTGTTATACAAAGTATTTAAAGAAGAGAAAAAAATAAAAGAATAAAAAATAGGTATAGAGTATTAGCGTTACTGTAGCAAAATTGGCGTCACGCATAGCACACCTTGATATCAAGGGAACAGAGAAATAAATGTATGAAAAAAATTTCCACCAGTCCGATTCTAGTAAAAAAAAATGGCGCGGTTCTTGCGGCACTGATTTGGCTGTAGTGACGCTAATACGTAAGTACTGAAAAAATATGTTAAAGCAGTTTTGTTATTAATTGTGTAAAATTGTTTTTGTTAAAAATTATTACTTTTGTGATCCTTTAATATTAATATTAACTCATTTTTTACACACATTAGGAAAAAAACCTTTCTTTGTTTATGTTAATAATTAAAACAAAAGATCTGGTTTTAAAAATCTGTATTTTTAAAGCAAAAATTAATATACTATTAGATAAAAAAAATATATGGATCACCATGTATTAAGAAATTTAGTGCATATGTGTTATACCGTCCACAAGTTCTGTCAGACAAAAAAAAAATACAGCCAAATGCCTTAATATACAGCCAGTAGTGGAAAATCATTCTCGTGCACGTTCAAAAACAATATTCTTACTCACACATGCCCTAAAATTATTATTTTTATTATAAGTGGCACCACTAAATGGTTGGTAAGTGGTGGTTGTACCACCACTTGCATGTTCAAACACTAAAAGCTTGATTGCACATGTTCGAAAATAATAACAAAACTTATAATGTGTAATACTTTTCTTTTATTTATTGTGAAAGTTGATTAAAACTTGGTATTTGTTTCCTGCGAAAGAGAGCACATTGGAGTATTTCCACTAGACTGCTTAATCCTGTCTAATATGCAAATACCCGAAAGACTACGGTATTTACCAAAATGACAAAACAAAAAACACCATGGAACTTCAAGATAGCACTTAGATTTGTTTGTATGCGAGTTTATTTGGTGTCGTAAACTGGAATAATACTCATTTGCTGTAAGTTTGAATACAATTTCAGTATTTTGACAGCCTAAATAATGTAGTTCTTATTAGATCGTTCATTTAATTCAAATGAACGCAATTTTTCATGCAGTATTTAATTATTTTAAATCTTCACCAGTTTATTTGCCAGTGATAGGGATACGAAGGAAAGTTGTTTTTATGCTTGTGCGAAAACGATGGTGGAATTTGACGAACTTTTTTTTGATTATGTGATGTATTTTTATTTGGCAAAATTGGTCGACATTATAATACCTAAGTACCAAATGTTCTTTAATCACTAAGTGTTTGTTAACTGTCTTATTTCTCATTTATAATACGTTAATTATAAAAGAAAATTTTGCGTGTGCAACTCATCCACCCAGATTGTATCAAAAAAATCTCAGTTTTAATCCATGAAAGAAATCATCAAGGCATCTGTATTAAATATAGTACAATACACTCGCATACGGAGACAATTAATAATATTTTACAACTAAGCAACGTATATGCGTTCTAGAAATTTATTAAATAGTCCATTATTATAGAACTGAATGTCACGATCTATTGTAGGAGTGAAAACCTTACTCATCGCTTCTAATTCGTCTACTAGGAGGAGTGATAGCAAGACTTATTAATCTTCAGTTGTTGTCGCCTCGAAACATTTGCAACGCACCGTTTTCACTGAATTCCTGAATGTGTTAGTTCACTCATGATTTATTTGCCAGTGAATGTCATAAGAGTGCTCCTCAGAGCAGGATCAATATATTTACAATTTTAGAATTACATATCGACTGATTCAAAAGTGTTAATGACTAGTTCTGAATTCTAACATCGGCTAATAGCAAGTGAAAATTTGTAGAAAAGGGCATTTATTATACATTATATTTCTACGTATGAGGTCTATTAATCACTTATTGTACGTTCAGCTCAATAGTAAGGTGATTCACAAATGATTTATTCAAATTTTTATAAATTGCCCTTTATATGCTTGTATTTAAATAAAACATTTTTTTTTCATTTAAAATAAATAATTTTTCAATAATTTACTTATAAATTCATTAAATTTCTTACGTTTAATTGCATGAATTAGAAACAAATTTCATATGTTACATCTATTTTTAAATAAATATTTAATGAAGTAATAAACGATTATGTTTGAGGAAATTAACGCATTTCATTGGACTAAATATTACAGCATATTCTGGAATACAATATATAGGTGAAATAATTTTATTCTTCATTAAGGAGACAATGAAAAATTTATTTTTGTTGTAACACGAAAATTAAATATATATTATGAGTGTTATCACTCTTTTACTAAAAGAATAATGAAACAATGAACATTATGCAAAGAAATGATTTCATCATTGATAAATGTTTTCTTGATTTATTTTACAACGTGTTTTATATCCGTCTCTAATATTTGAATCGTAAGAAAGTAAAACCTTCAATAAATGTACCTTTAAATAATGCTAACACATAAAATTAAAAATTGAAATACAAATGACAAAGTATGCAACATATTTTGTCTCCAAAATTATATATGTGCCATTATACACCAAAATGAGGAATATATTGCTCATTATGGGATGTTGCAGTTAAAATATAATATTAATCACTTTTTACCAGAAAAACATTTTGTTTTTGGTTACTATTCTTTATTTTTAATCGAAATACTTGATGACATGTCCATTCTAAAAAAAATTAGCAGCTTGAATTGTCCTTAGATTTATTTCACGAACATTTCTATGATACATTAGTTTCATTCCTCAACCTAAATATAATCCACGAACAGAAAATTGTTTCTAAACCTATGTTGAATGTAAATTAACTTCTTTCCAGATCATATTTAAATTTTCGAAACATTAATTTAAAAAACTGTTCAATTTCATCATTATAAAGACTAAATTAAAAAATTTAAAAAAAATTCTGAGGGAAATGAATGGAAACATTCGTCCCAAATATTGAAACAAAATACATATATTCTTCAGAATATATGTCTGCTCAAACTCTGAAATTCTTTCGAACATTCACGAAAACAATTTCAAATTCCTTCCATACATTTGAGAAATATTAAAAAAAGACAAGTCTTTAATAAAATGCCATTTTTATCCAAATCCGATGCTTTCCACAACATAGGTTTCTCTTATTTGCTTTTCGAATTTACGCATCTACACTGCTGTTCTCACATTAAATATGGTTTATCCCTGCTACTTTCATAATGTGTCACGTCTTGATTATAGTTAAGAGAATTCGCAAGAGGAAACTGGCAACATTCGGTCATTAATTTAAAAGTTTCGCTCTCGCACATGCTACAATTAAGATTTAGGAAGACATAATTCAGGTTTTGAAAAATAGGACGGGTTGACGAGACTTATTCTTGTATTCAGCAGAGCAAGGAGACGTGCGTTATCCTTTCCTTTAAAGAATTCTTGCGTTATTTTCTTCAGATTCTGTAGCGCATCTGCTTTTCTCAGAATAAGAACTGTAGTTTCATGTAATAAGCTGGCATGTATACATTTCAATAACCAAGTATAAACATTTTTAAAAGGGTAAACTAAAAGTATGTACTATCCATATTGATTTTTAAAATAATTGTTTACTGGATTACCTTAATTAAAAATTGTACACTAATAATCAGATAAAAAATGCCAATCCTGTATAAATATATTCGATACAGCTTAATAAATATAAATTATTCGGTAGATATTAATGCTTACAAATGTTAGCAAAACATGTTTGTAAATAATCAGATAAAGTAATAGGCGTGAAAAGTAAATAGCACACGATTACAGGAAAGTTTTAAAAAAAATAATATAATTCTTTATTGTTTGTCTGCAAATAAGTAAAAGAAAAAACTTCATTTCTAAACATTCTCTGCGTTTAGTAACAAAAAAATACAATTTCTGGACGAGAACCTAAATGCAGTGTTGAAATTCATAGTTTGTAGGCATCAACGCATCAACTTTGGGTCTTCGGCTAATACGAAAACACCAAAAAAAGTATGCAATAAATGAAATTTAAAACTAAATGAATGAGTGTACATTTGAAAAATATCTAAGTATAAAAGAATACACTAAAAGCTACAAACTAAACTAAATTCATAAGTAAAACAGCCAATAAATGCCAAGGCCTACTGTACCCAATTCAATTTACGGGACCTTGAGCACTGATAGTCCAGTCATATTAGGGTTTCGCTGCGGAATGAGAGATAATAAGCTGAAAACTCATATATACCTTTATTTTGGCATTCTAAAAGTTGTCTTAAAAGTCTCATAAAATCTCGTGTCCGTGTCTTAAGATATTCAAGGTCAAATGTCAAAACATTCGTTTTTTTGCAAATATCTCGTTTCCTATAGCTTTAATGTTATATACATTTATTATAAATATTGTAGATAATAAAATTTTCTATAACTTCAGTTGAAACAATTTTTTATACATCAAACCGTTTTTGAGATAGAGGGCGCTGAACGTTCAGCGCTTAGTTATCTACACCAGAATGCAAGGATGACCGTAAGACACATGATATAATACGCTGTATATAGTCTATTAACCTTAAAAATACATAGTTATGAACATTTGGCTTTTTTTTTATTAATTATTACACTACATTTAGTAATAGATTTCATTAAACAAATATATGTATCTTTTATAACTAACTTTTGAAAAAAAAATAAAGTAATTTTTAATTATGTTTTTACTTAAAAAATATCGTTTTATACAGTTATTAAAATTGAAATTCGATGTAAAGCGATTTTACAAAAAATTTAATTATAAGATGAACATGAATGTTAATTTTTTACCTCTTATTCTTCACTGTCTTTCGAGCACTTAAAAATTTGCAATTCATTCTCATTATTTTCTTTGTCAAGGATATTTTTCTCCAAATCTTGAAGGATTTCGGAATCAAAAGTACAATCTTCATCGAGATCACTCTCGTATCGTGAATCATTGGAACAAGCTTGCCCATTACACTGGCCACAAGCTGAAGAATATTACAAATCCGATTTCCTACATCCACAGCGTGAACCACTACCATTTTTGCAGTTGCAAAGTATGGTATTGAGTAATTCACCTGGAGCAGGCGGTAATATTGTCGTAATCGGTTCCAAAAATTCATTCCGCAGAATCCAACCCCATTCCTGGGGTTCTAAATCATTCCCTAGCCAAGTTTGAACTTGATAATATACACGGCTAATGTGTTGCTGAGCCGCTGCACTTGTTGGTGGAAGATTGGATAACTGCACGGTTTGTTGAGCTTTGTTGACTTGATGAATTGAGTGTGTGTGTTGTGTGTGTGTGTGTGTATCGTAGATTATCAATACTGTTCTCAGATTTTGGAGCATTGTATATCACCAACAAGACTCGTAATCCATTTTCATGTAATGTTTGTACGGGACAGTTTTCTTCTTGGAATACTTGATCTAGTTGATTCAAACTCGGAAGATTCTCTAATATTCTAATGAAAGTTTTTTCCCCCTTTTTTAAAAAAAAAGAATTGAGCCTTACAGTAGTCGCATACGATGTGAAACATCCGACATGTTATCGTGGTAAATTCACAATAGCAACTTAAATCCTGAAAAAAATTAATCGAGTATGATTGGAAATAATTTTCTATGGAATAATTATATCTTCAATGAAAATTTTATCTAATTAACACAAGGTATAATGCAATTTTTTATCAAAAATAATTATTGTTCAATTTGGGGAAGTACGGTAATGATAACTTATGTTAACTAAAATATGACATATATACTTGTGATTTCAAAGTATTTAAAAACCATTGAAAAATAGCGTCAATAACGGTTCCACTGTTAGTTGTCAAAACATTTCGATTTGTGTTCATTTCGAGCTTGAGTTCATCATTCAAAAAAGCTATGAGTGGCTCGGCTTTTAGCAAACTGAAGTTAACTTTAAAATCACCACTCAAAACCATGGAAAACGAGTGATAGTTTTTTTTTAAAGATCAAAACCACCTTCGGTATATGGCAAGAGTACAAAATGAAGGAAATCTTTAATTTTTTGAACCGTTTGATTTGGAAAAATTTCGACCACGGAAATAACTGTTTGTCCATTTTCAAATAAGCATTCTGCCGCGCATATGTCCCCAATATCTTGATTAACAATACCCAATCCACTTGTTTGACGATAAATAATATCCATATGATGAGCCACAACATGTGAGTTGTTCTGTTTGCGATAGATCGCAACACCAGCTGCTCTGTGGCCCGGTCATTTAAGGGGTCTAAGGGGTGTTACAATTTTTTTTTTCGAATTTTCGAAAAAAATATATCTGTTCTTCATTTTTTTCTGAACATTTGATACTAACCACGTGACAATACTCTAAAAACTTCGAAAGTTATTCAAAAAATTGCAAACAGCAATTTAGTCATAACAACTTTTAAATGGACAGATGCCACGCCCATTTATTTTTAAATTTCTGCATACCTTTCATTTTTCTGTTTTTAATAAGCCTCATGAAATATTTTAAGCGCTTGAGTTGATCAGAAGGAAGCCTGCAACTCAACACATTCATTCTGCCGTGTTTTGATTCTGTTGTGTTTACTTTAGTACACGTTTTTTTAAAAACGCTTATCTAAATCGAAGATATGTGTTGTTTTATTCTGAAAAAATCGTTGGGCAATCGCCCCAACAAAAGATGTCAAGGAATAAATATTTAAAGGTAAGTGACTCGCATTTTACAGATATGAAAGATACGAGGAAGTGTGCAGAATTGAAAAGTACAAGTAAGTGTGCCGAAATGAAAAATGCTTCTAGTAAAAACTTTCAGAAATTCAGACTTCATTAAAGTGAAATCTTGTTAAGGTAAGTGAAAACTTCAAAGAATATCGTATTTTTGATTTTATTTCAACCTTTAGCTCTATTTTGTCAGTATCATGCTGTTTAAAATGTCATAAACCATTAACAATTAATGAAAAATCCACTTGTGGTTTATGTTCGAATTTTGAAATACATTGTAAAAAACTGTGGGAGTATTTGTACTTTTTCAAGCTGTGAAAACATTGGGAATAAAAATAATGCTCCAGAGATTAACAGAAGATCTATTTTAGCAATGAGATGCATAGGTCAAGGTTTAGAGTCATTAAAAACCTTTTGTTCTGTAATGAGTCTTCCTAATCCTGTTGAACAAAAATCATATGATGTTATTAATAATAAACTTTCACTTGTTTATGAAGGAAGTCGCCGAAGAAAGCATGAACAGGGCAGCTGTCGAAGAAAATTCTTCGTTACCTGATAACATTTTAACGGTAAGTGGTGATGGGACCTGGAAGACGAGAGGACATTCATCGTTGATTGGAGTATGTACTCTAATGGGGCCGAAACAGGTAAGGTTTTTGGATAGGGAAGTGTTGTCCTCATTTTGCAAATGAAGCGACAGTTATAAAGGGGTAAAGTTTGGTATCAAGTACAATAAACTGGCAAAGAGCGCATAAGATTTCACGTAGAAAAAATTATTTGGCTCTGCTGGTAAGATAGAGGTTGACGGGATGTTGAGGATTTTTAATCGATCAGAAAAGCTTCACAACCTGAAATATTCGAACTACATAGGAGATGGCGACACAAAAACATTCAATGCCCTTTCTGAAAACAATCCATACGGCGATGCCATCTTATTCAGAAAATAGAATGTGTAGGCCATGTGCAAAAGAGAATGGGTACAAGGCTTAGGAAGCTTAAATTAGTATATGGTAAGAAGAAATTATCTGATGGTAAAACTATAGGCGGTGAAGGTAGGTTAACTGATAGTTTAATTGATAAGCTTGCGCATTACTATGGTAATGCTATTCGATGCAATTCTACTAGTGTAAAGGAAATGCGGAAAGCCATTTGGGCTGTTTGGGGTCATTCTTGCAGCACCGATGATGAACCGATGCACTGATTTTGTCCTACAAATCCAAATACATAGTGTAAGTATAATGCCGCAATTAATAATAATTTACAAAATTATAAACACAAACCCTCAGTTGCGAAAGCTGTTCGAGATGTAATTAAGCCTGTATTTGCAGACTTATCTCATCTGGCACTCCTGAAGAAATGCTTAGGAGGTAAGACACAGAATCCTAATGAAAGTTTAAATTCATTAATCTGGAAGTTTTGTTCGAAGACGATTGATTCTAGCCTTCAGATTGCAGAGATTGCTGCAAATCTAGCAACCAGCATTTTTAATGATGGAAATCAAATACTTATTACTATTTTAGAGAAATTTGGCTTAAAAATTAACAAAATGTTTGTGTGTCCCTGGCTGAACGTGACAATCGTCGAATCTTACGTCAAGAAAGAGGAGCTCAACGTCATCGTTTGAAGCTTGGAGAGATAAAAAAATTAAAAAGAGTACAGAAATTGAGCTGTTTGAGCAACAGGAAGGCATATCCTATCATCCTGGAGCATTTTAGCATGTAAGTTTTAAAATTTATTTTCTCAAATTCAATTTAAAACTTTAAAGCCTTTTTTCTCAGTTTGTGTTTTTTTCACTTACGCGCATTGCGTTTCAAAAACTATCATACTTTGATGCATAAAACTTTACAGAATTATAAACTCTATCATAATCTTTGAATCCTAGCTATTTATAGTATTACATATTTGTAATTTTTGAAAAAGTTCAAAAAAGTGAAGTTTTTTGAAAAAATTTTAAAAATGTACTTTTTTTATTTTTAAAAAATATTATTTTTTATTCTTTTTATATCTAATCGCTACCATCTAATAAGGATATATTTGACTTTATAAATCAACTTATTGCTAGTAATTAGAATTATTATTTCAGAAAATATCATGCGCGTCGTAAAACTTACTATTTGTTTCTTACAAAAATTTTTCTTATATTTATGTGCTTATTATTTTTAAAATTATGATTATATTTTAGACATTTTATACTTTTTTGAAACTTTATTCCTTTATAAAAAATGTGTAAAAGAATCAAATTATTTCATTTTAACCTCCAAGAATTATTTGTAGTCGAAAATTGTTCATATTTTGTGCTCTCGAAACATTTTTAACACCCCTGAGACCCTTAAATTATACGCAGCAATCGAAGTCAGGTATTGAAATACGTTCGTCATTCTCTTACCACGCCTCTGGCAACATGAGTAACTAACAATTTTGTGAAATAACGTCGAAATCTGTTTGGTGAGCCCTCAGACTATGACAATTGAGCGTAAGGATCGCAAGTTTATCCTTGGTGAAGTCTAATAAGACTTGCTGGTATGTGCGGATTTAGAGTCAAGCTCAAACAAAACTGAGTTTTTGAATTAGAATATTTTGAAAGGGGGGCTAAATAAATTTAATAATATAAAAAAAGCTGTCGGCCTGATGGCTACTAGAGTTGGACCCCTCGTGCATATATCTTTACAAGATCCAGCTTCCGGAATGTAGGAGAAAAAACAGAACTTCACTGTGAGGGGAGAGAAGAGACACCACCAAGCTCGCTGATTGGTCAAATTAAATAGCGCGCCCTTACCCAACTTCCTGTTACGCATTTCTGTCACTGTTCTTGAAATCACTCCCACAAATCTCCAGCAATCGAGAGGAAAGATGTTACACATCAAAATGCAGATGTTGTATCACAGCCACTAAATGCGTGCAGAAACAAAATGTGCTTTTTACAATGAGGATATTTATCAAAACTTTTGGAAGAGTATATTTGAGTTTTAACATTCCCTTTGCCAACTTTTTTAAAGATCACTTCTTTTTGATGCGCTTGAGTACGTCCAATTAAAATGACGAGCAAATCAATATCTTCTACTATGACGGCAGTCCTGTGATGTTCCAATTCTCCAATTCAACTGTTTCTACGATAAGAACACCTGCATCATATTTGGCCTGTTTTATCGTGTATCAACAGATTCTAATTTCCCGATCAACATGTTAATAAAAAAATTTTTATTACATCGATTCGACAAAAATTTATCTTGGCTAATTGATACTATCATTGTTTCGTCGAAACAAACATCATTCCATTTTGATAAAGCAGCAGTTCCTCCTAGCTGTTCCATTGCTTTTATGTTTTTGCTATAGTCCGAGTATCCATCAAATACAGCTACAATTTTAGAACCATAATGTTTTTGTAAATATTCTACGTATTTATCTAAAATTATTGAAAAAGTATCGTCTTTACTCCATACGATGCGATGCAAAAGAAACCCACCATCGATACTGTATGTTGCATTATTTTCATCGAGGTCAAAACCTACAGGAGTCATATTGTCATATAATGTAGCTTTCGAGGTTTTTCTCATGCCAACGTTATCAAATAAAGTTGATGGATATGGACTTAGTTCATATTGGAGATATTCTTAAAGATTACGTTTAAACTGTTTGCTTACAATTATTCTTTGGAAGAGTAGCAATGGATCAATTGAAACTCCTACAATCGTTAATTTTGACATATTTGTTGACAATCGAAAGCGATAAAACCTTATCGGATCGTTTTAACTTTATTTGATTAATTTATAAACCAGTTATCTTAACCATTGATTGTAATTCGATTTCATGGGCTTTGTGACAGTTAATTTGATCATTTCCAACCGTTACAGAAGCTAAAGATACCAATTGTTGCGTATTTAGAAAGGGATTATGAAGTGTAAGCCATTCAACTAGTTTACTTACATCAGTATTATCTCTTTTTACTCTTGAATCCTTAGCAGCAACGTGTTGTTCGGTAGAGTCTAAAGAAATTGTACAAAACTTCTCCATCTCGTCACAAATTGTATTTGTAATGTACATAGCAAACACCCATTTACATAAAACACTTTCTTGCGTACTTCGACCACGAGATACTCCCCCTTCTGTCTTCATAGATTTCATTAGATTTTGTACGAAAACCATATCTGTCATGTACCAGAAATAAATTTCTCTGTTCGTTTCACGGTGAAGAATCCATTTTTAAAAGTTTGTCCATCCATTTTATTTTCTAAATCGCTCATATCTTGAAGATATAAATGCCCAGACTTCGCATATAAAAAATGACCACTAGCGTGAAGATATGGCAGCATTCTTCGTACAGAATTAAGATGTTCTTTGAAAAGTCCCAGTTTTTCAGCGCGAATAAAGTCGAGTGCTATTGATACCATTTCGAAATGTTGTACCCATAATTGTGTTGTAGGACCTCGAGCTTTTAATTCATTCAGTTTATTCTGAAATTGATCAATACATAAGTTTGAGTTGCCTAAACACCCTTCAATACCTTCATATGAAACATTTCGGCAATTGATTTGTTCAGTTAACTCATTTAACACGCAATCTTCAATCTTCATGTCTTCGAAGATAATCATTGACAATGCAAGCCGTAACAATGTATGACCTCTGATACTTCTTGAATAAGCATGACCATTCAACATTTTATCGACTGAATTCGTAGCATATATGTTACCTAGAGCTTCTTTGAGTTCACTGCCGTCCATTATATATCCAATCGATCTAAGAAAGGACATGAGCATATGAAATCCTCTTAATTTAACAACTATCTTACATAATTCTGAGTTAACATCCGACGCAGCTACTATTTCACGTGGTTTAGAGTAGAGAGGTTGATCAAAAGTAATTAAACATGATTTTGGCCAGGTAACTTGGCAATATTTGCTGCGCAATGTAAAGAAGTATAAATTGTGTCTACATTACTGGCAGGATGATCAATAAAAGGAAGAAACATGACCTGAGAAGTAGAAAAATCCTTATTATTTTTAGTAAGCTGTTCGAGAAAGCCATTCCACCCAGGTAATGATGAAATATTCTTCCACTTTCGGTATAACCACAAAAAATCAATACCGTTTAAATTCTTTTATGTTAATGCTTGATCAACATGTAGATTTTTGACTTGAATTTTGCTGCATCCAGGTACAATTTGTTTTTCATATGCTAGAAGAGACACGTGTGATATTGCTGCTAACTCTTTTGCACATGGTTTGGTTGTACAATTTTGTATACGGTCATTGTAAAGAACAGCATCTTTTGCAGTAACAATCTTAATCATCCCCATAACATGGAGACTATTATTACCACATCAAGAGTATGGACATTTATATACCAATATATTGTACTAGCGCCCCTGATTCCGATGATAAAATACGAGGCTGTGGATGGTAAACTGCTGAAATTTCGTACTGTACAGTATTACAATACGGAGCTGCAAAGTCCAAGCTATATAACAAACCTATTAGTCTTTTAGATCCATATCTTCTATGAAGAAAAACAGAAAGGCTTAATAGTAGCTGTTATGAAAATGATCGTTCTCGTATTATTGCATGACTTATTGACGTGCATTTTGTTTTTAAATAAGCTATTTTTCCTTTTCTGTTTTTCATTATGACTTCTCGTAAGAAATGCAATAAACTTTTTGGTATATCTTGATTTACATCATCCAGCATTTTACTTGGAGGTGGATAAGACTTGGTTTCAACGACAAATGGACCGAATGTCTTCACGAATGTCTGTTGCAGCTTCTACAATTCGCAACCGTTTTTCTTCGGGATCAATTTTTTATTATCATACCAAGCTTTTGATAGTATATTAGCTTCTGTATCACTGAAAGATATGATTGTAAAAGATCTTACTTTGTCGTAATTATTAAATTCGTCAAATATTTTTGTTGAAGTCTCGTAATTATAGTTTTATCGTCTGGTACATACCCCGTCAGGACATCTATGAGCTCTTTCAATGTAAATTATAAATCGTCGTGATTTTCGATGTAATTAAAAATCTCTGTCATAGCTTCTGAGACTTGACTATCTTGACGAGACTTCTTTTCAGTAGATGGTAGCTGATTTAAGAAATTAGAGTAGCAGAAGTATGATATTTTGCTTCAGAAGCGATGAAATCATACTCACAAAGTATACGATCTTTCACTAAATCTCCTATAGAATCACCACGTTCTTCTGCTTTTTTTAAAACATTGTCTTTAAACTCAAGAGTACTCACTTTTTTGATCTTGCACCTGTACTTCTGTTTTTTTTAGTTTCTGTTGCTTCATCAGCTACTTAACCACAAAATAAACAGAGCTTTTTTGAAATCAAACGCTTCATTTCTTCTTTTACGAGGGACACTAGGTGATGATGATAAAGGTTCACTGTTTTCAATGCGTTGTTTCTATGCTACAATATAATTTTTACTAATGTACACTTTTCGGCACTCGGTGTGTACATTCATGGAGGTTAACGAATTTAAAAAATCAATGTGGCCGTCTTTTCGTTCGATACTTGCTGCTCTTAAAGGTTTTAAAACGCGAGCTACATTAACAGGATAACCTTGTGATAGTGATTTATTACATATAAAACATAAATCAGACATAACTCTCAAAATTTTACGTCCGTCGTAGCTAAAATACAATTTAAAATTAACGAATAAACGTGGCCAGTAGAAACTGTATTGTTTGAAAAGGAAATCGGTCTTTATTATTTAGCTAAACATGTGTCCATAAACTAGCTATAAATTAAACGTTCCTATATTAGGTGTGCATAAGAATGTACGTGTATAAGAATGTAAAGCGCCCTCTAGCGCTCATAAACATTCAGTGTATCCTTAGACTCCAACGAGAGAGAAGTCGAATCGAGATGAGACATTTTAACAAACAACAGTCCATTGGAAATTGAGGGAGACTCTCCTTTATTTGGAGTATTTTACCATGTTTTTATTACGTCTGGTCAGGGTGGAATTTTGTAATTGATTTTAAACTAACTTCCCGATGAGCTAGAGACTTGAAATTTGAACCATAGCTTAGATGTGGATGACAATGCATGAAAATATGCTTTTAGTTCGTTATAAAAACATGGTACATTAAATTTTTTTTTTTATTCTTAGATCTTGTTTTCTTTGAGGTAACTAAGCTATAAATAGGGGTCAGCAGTTCTAGGCATAATCTGCACAGAAGGAAACAAATTTGAAGGTTTATACATTTCAAACTAATTGTATTTCATTTTTCTTTTTAAAATGTAATTAGCATATAATAAATATAATTAAAGTCTATAGTTTCAGTTAACTGTTTTTCAATTACCCGAATAGATGCGGAGTATTAAAAAATATACTTTATTAATGAAATCTATTACTAAATGTAATGTAATAATAAAAATGCCAATTGTTCGTAACTATATATATTTTTAAGGTTTATAGACTTTATACGGCGTACTATATCATGTGACTAACTGTTGACCTTGCATTTTGCTGTAGATAGCCAACCATTGCGCGTTCAGCGCCCTCTATCTCAAAAACGGTTTGATGTATAAAAAAATATTTCAATTATGGTTATAGAAAATTTTATTCTCTACAATATTTATAATAAATGAAAATAGCTTTAAGATCATAGAGAACAAGATATTTGCAAAAAAAACCCCAATTTTTTGACCTTGAATATCTTAAGGCGCGGACACGAGATTTTATGAGACTTTTCAGACAACATTTAGAGTGACAAAATAAAGGTCTATAAAAGTTTTCAGCTTATTATCTCTCATTCCGCAGTTGACCCTTTTTTTTTGACTAAAATGGCTATGAGGTTTGTGAGCAGATGTTCCGATCAGGTAGCCAGTTTGATGCGAAATACTCATTGTTTAATTTCCGAGAAAGCACTCATTTTATTGACTCATTGAAGGGATGAAAGGCTGAGTCGAACTTGCCCAGCCTAGGGTTTGAACCCGGACCTGATACGCTAACACTAGATGCCAAAGACACGAAAGAGTTTTAAAAAAAATATTAGCCTGAAGTGTAAAATATAATCATCCAGTAATAGAATTGTTTGCATGTACAATACTTTAAGTGCACTAAACGCAACATTGGCTATTGCCAAAAAATAAAAAATAAAAAAATTTAAAAAAATGCAAAACAATGATACTTAGTTGATGATTGGTTTGATTGAGTTGTATACATAACTATAAAATAACTAAGACATATAACTTCTAAATATATACCACACAGTTATTGATTTTTAGAATTACATACTTAATTTTTTGCACTTAATCACTTATAAATACTTCATATTCACAATAATTTCGGTAATCAAATCTCTTAAAGCTAATATACTGTATGCATCCTTCATTTATAAATGATACTTTAGGCTAAATCATTACAAGTGTAGAATTAAGCACTAAGATGATACAAAATAGTATTATCAAATAATTCTTTTCATCCCCAAATGCGTTTCTATTTGACCAAATTTATCCGGGTGATGGACCAGAAGAAATACTTATCTGAATAAAATGATTAAATAAAAAGTACTCAATCAGGCAAATTAAGTATTATATCGTTGAACAATCAAAAGAGCCGCAGTGTTTATAATTTCAAGTTTCAAATTTTCCTATTGAGAACGTGAAAGTAGAAACGAAACAAAATATTAAAAAAATACTTAATATTTCGTTTTTATCATTGTTATGTCAAGGAGAACTTTGCTTTTCGATGTATTCTATGAAAACCATTTAAATATCTTTTACATCCCAACATATGGTCCTAATTGCTAAGAAAGATTATGCTTATCAAAATAAAAATAAAATGATTTTGGGGCAAACAGAAATTCGACTTTTTTTTATTCTCTTTTGTTATAGTTTTCTTATTCAGCAGTATTTTTACATGTTAAAACTACAAAGAATCAACTTACGCATTGGAGAAAGCTTGTTGAAAGTTATTATTCTGCTTAAGTTGAAATGAATTTTGTTTTAGAAAATATGAATAAAGATTCTTAAACATTTTGCAGTCCCTTTTTTATCAGCGCGAAAAAAGATTTTCAATCTTTTGTAACGGGTGAGAGCAAAATATTTGTAAAACATTTTATGCACTACTTTGAAAATAATTGATCTCTTTATCCGCCATTAGTTTTAAAAGTTACTGGGATTTTAATGCCAAGATTTTTTTTAGTGTTTCACTCTTTCTTTTCTTTACATTTTTTTCTCTTTTCTGTTAAGACCTTCTTCGTTGTTTGTTTTGTTAGCTTAGCTTTGTTCCTTTGGTGCATTCATTTTGTTTAAAGAAAGTTCTTCACAAAAAGGCAACTTTTTTTTTCTAGCTTCCTGAGAAAGAAATGTTTTAATGATAATGAAAATCAATCACAAAACTGCATTAGTTCAACCAACAAAAGATTACACTCAGCAATAAGAACTTGATTAAAATATGAAAATGACTAGTTTTAATGATCCTTTTGTATCATATCCGGCGCAATAATGAAGAATATTTGCTGCTTTGCTGTAATTCAAAAAATTCTTTGTCATTGTCTTATGTTTCAATATTTTGAAAAAGTTTGCAAAATAACTTGGACATGATGCATTGTTAGGATTTGATTAAAAAAAATCTATTTCCAGCTGAAGTTTTCTAAAATTATTTTTTTGTAAGCACAAAACTAATTTTTTTTTCTTTAAGATTTCTGTTTGACACTTCAACTGACGAAATATCTGTTCAAATTTATGTTTAGATGTTTTAATGCCGATAAATTGATATTCCGAAAACTTATTTAGGAAAATGGTTTGGATCGAATAATTATACAATAATTTTCATCAATTATATGTAATGTAAATAAACATGCTTTAGTAATACTTGAAATATTCTAAAAAATTCACCTCGAAAAGTTTTTTTGTGTGTTTATTGTGCTACGTAAAGGAATTTGGATTTAATTTCTTAAAGTGCTTCCAGATTAAATATTCAAATGTTCAATATTATTTTCGAAAGGTTCTTGTAATTCTTAGAAAGATGATAGTCCAATGATCCTGATCGCCAACCCAGAAATCGAGTCGAGTGAATGGCTCCCAGACGACAAAAGACCCATTGTGGAAAATGATGGAGTTGATTTATGTTGATAGAACTGAGATTCTACGTTCTCTCTAGGCAGGGATGGGAAAGTTGGGAGTAATAGGCTCCTCGGAGGCTCAAAATTACGATATTTGTCGTTAGAACCCTTTATATAATTAGTATAATGTGGAAATCAAATAGGAACACAATATACAACATATGGAAATTATTCTATTAAACTATTCGACGGTTTAAGTGAATGAAATAAAAATTACTAGATTCTGTAGATTATTCTATTCTATATTTAATTTAAAATGTAAATGATTTATTTACAATGAATTCTTTGATATCGGTCATTTTGCCTAGGCTTCACTTTACCGATGACTTATTTCTTATTGTCATTAGACGATTAATACCGTCGAATTGGAAATAAAATGTTATAAAGTTTCACAAAACATCAAATTTTCTTTGAAAATGAATCAATTAAAGATTTTAAAAATGTATTCAACTTTTTTCATCATTTAGAAATGTATATTGTTTGCGATTCCTAATTTAGTTTAACAGAAAGAGGGAGATTTGGATTTTTTAAAAAATAACCACAAATCTCAGAATTTATTCATACTTTTTAATTCGTAGTATATTAATTTACAATACTGTAGTCTGAAAGTCGTTGAAAATAAGCCTTTGTATGTAAATAGTTTTTGAAATTATATGGAATTTCTGAAGTTTATATCCAGTTTTAAATTCACGATCACAAAAAAATAATGAAGACGACACGCTATTTAATTTAATTAAACTTTCAATCAATTTTTTTATTTTGAGCAGAGGAAAACGAAAATGTACTTTATACGAATGAAACAGGAAACAAATTAATGCAACACGGGGTAAAATATATAAATTACACGCACACAATTATAGCTTAATCGATACCTTAAGTTGGATTACATGTATCCTAATATTAATTCATTTGTAGTGACTCTATAAGCAAATAATAATCTGCTTACCTGTATCCTAATCTGCGCTTAATTTTCTCTGTTAATTCCTTTTATCGATTGCTTTGGGGATAAATCATATACAGAACTGAAAGCTGCAGTTTGTTTCAAATCATAATGTGTTTGAATAAACTTCAAGAAATGTCCTTAGACTCACTGAAAAAAGTGGGTTTAAAAGAGAGAAATACAGTAATATAAAGAAATAGAAGTAAAAAAATTAAGCTTACAGTTTTTTTTTAAATACAAGCCAATTCTAGTCCATTCATTTTCAATTGCGTGACTATAAAAATCTCTCTAAATGAAAAACAAAATATAAAACTATATTATTTCATCTGTATTGGCATGTGCGCTAAATATTATTATGTTCGTATTGTTAAAGCCTTATCTTGTCTTACAAAATGCGTTGGGCTCGTATTGAATAGTATCGTATGACTAAGAAGCTTGTTACTTTTTGCAATGATAAAGAAAGCACATTTTTTTACATAAAATAAATTTATTCATCAAAATATCTTTCCCCGTTTTGAACTACCCTTTTCTCGCTTTTGTAATTTTTTTAATTGCATATTTTTGTTTTCAAAAAAATCGTGCCTTTTTAATTTTTTATCATTAAGCTGATTGCCATGCGTATATCATGTACACAAATAAAAAAAACTGTTCACAACCCGTTGGAGATTTGTCTGGCGAAAAGAAAAATTGAGGAAGGGTTTCAAACTTTTCAAATGTATTTTTTTTTATTTTGATGTCTCTGCTATGATATGTGGTCATCTGTTGAATCATTTAATTTCTAACTTCTTTCAAAAATGCCCCCATTTTAATTTAACTATTGCTCTGAAAACTTTTGTATCTTATTGATAAGTTAAACTATAATTGCAATCAATTATTGTTTTCAATTCGTCACTATTTATACTTATTGATTTGTTAAACGTGGTATTGTCTTCTAGAGTTTCAGTCCGGGTCAGAACATTTTTTGAACCATCCTTACCTTTCCAAGATGAACTCTTTCCCCCTCAATCCTAGTGCAATTTTTTGCATCTTCTCTAGTGGTAGTACCAAGTTTGAATTGATTATGCAAATACTGTCGTATCAATACTTTCGAACACTTTAAATTATTGTTGTAATTGGATGCTCTCGCTAGTCACAACTGAAGACTTTATTCCTCGAACTGAATATTTCTGTAGCTTATATACAGCTATGGAAAGTTCTAGAACTTTTCATACTGAATACAATAAATTATGCAAATAACTACAATTACAGTTAATAATAATAAGCCCTAGAACCCCTTCTAGAAGAAATTAAAGTCTATAAAAAGGAAACAAAAGTTACTTTAGGCAAGTCGCTTGCAGCTGGGCTCGATCTACTAATGATTCCGATGCTCTACCAACCTAGCCAGGGTATCCACGATCAAAGATAACTATTTTTGCAGCAATATTGTTTCAGTGAGCTCACATATAAGGTTTACACAATTGTTTCTTGAACTTAAAAATGTTCGAGATTTGATTCAATAATTAAAATAAAGCATTTAATAATATAATGGACAAACAAGTCAAATAATTTTGTTCTATAAGTAAAAAAATCAAAACAACAGAACTTTCTTGGTTATCTAATACCCACAACACCAATTTTGTTTACCTGACCTACGGTAAAAGTTTTTATTAAAAAATATTTTTCTAAATAAATAACTTATCGAATCGTATTCATTCATCTTTAAAACTTATTCAGCAGCAGTTCTTTATTCTACTGAAATAAAATAGTAACGTATTTAACTCTCCCATTTATGAAAGAGCTTCCCTGATGATTTCAAGTCGCCCCAGAATACATTAAGTGAAATTATTCTGTTTCGTGAGAGGTCTCCAAGGAATTATGACACGCAAACACATCGTTAGTGGCCACAACGCCGGATTTTTTATTGACTTCCCATCAAGAGTTTTATTGTTTGAAATAAATAAAGTAAATAGATTGTAATTTATGCATTGTTAAAAGCAGATACGTGTACATCACATCGGGTTTGGATTAGCTATCATTTAAAACAAGTCCCACGTTGATTCAATAAATACATTAGTAGCATTGCTAGTTTGCGAAAGCTATTTTATAAAACTGTGCTATTTTAGATTTGCACTTTTCTTTTTACAATATGTTAAACCAGACAAATTTTCAAAAACGCCTATTTCATTTGCCTTGAAAGTTTGGAAATGGTTTTTGATTGTAGCATTAAAAATAATTTAGAAAGGAAAGTCCTTATAAAAGGCTTTTCATATTACTGTGAAATAGTTTTTTTTTAATGATAGATAAATCTAACGGGAAACTTATTTTAAATTAAAACACTAATAAACAAAGTCTAGGGTGATATTTTTTTTAAAAAAATCTGTTTTAATAATATAAAGGAAAAATGTAGTTATATTGAAATTTATTAGTTATGTTCAGAAAAAATGTTATTGCTTTATTTTTATTATCAATATTTTTAGATAAGGCAAATGTTTCTTAAGTGTTCCTTCTTTTTTTAATATTTTTAAGACAAATGATTTGGTTTGATCTCTAAGAAGTAAAAGAATTACAGTCAAAGTTAAAATGTAAAGAGTGCTTCTCATCATTTATTGAAAATTGGGGGGGGGGGATGTCTGTTATCTGTTTATAATAGCATGCCCCACAATTTTCAGCTTCAAATTTTGAAACTTTGTATCATTCTGGTATATTTATTTATTTTTAAAACTTTTTTGATATACAAATATTTGTTAAATACAGTAATAACATTTACATTAAGAAATAAATGTTAAACTAATTTTAATTGAAAAAAACTTCAAAAAATGGACTAAATACTAAAGTTAACTAACTACTAAAATTAAAATAGATTTAATTTTTAAATAAAATTTTAAATTCCCTTTTTTAGTTTAATAAACGATTATATAGCGTTCCTTATTCTCATGACTAGATTTAAGTGTTGCATTTTAAAATATTTGTTTCACTTTCTAAGTCGCTTGATGTACAAGTATTCCAAGAACAGGTGTGAAGTTTGTAAGAAATAAAATTAGTGTAATCAAGTTATATAAAATTTTAAATTAAATTTGCTATGATTTGCATTATTTTTTTAAATTAAATTGAAACTATTTTTATATAAATTTAATAATAGAAAATGGTTTTAATTTTCCATTAGAACGAAAATTATTTTACTTTGTTTTTTACTTTAATGCATTGCAATCGAGTTAACGTTAAGAAATGAAATTTAAAAAAAAGTAAAATGTACATCTTCAACATTTTATTATTTTTTCCCTTGATTCTCTTCAAACATAACTTAATTTAGATTATGGAAGATCAGTTATTAAGTTTAAAAAATATTTCTTCAAACGAAGAAAAAGTTTAATATTGCTCGTAAAAATATTTGTTGTAACTTCTAATTAGTATTATGATATGTGTTATTTTTAAGGAAGGCTTTCATTTTGTTAAAATTCATAAAAATAACTCTTTAGAACTTTAATTGAGTTATTGTCCGCCTGCTTATGTTTAATTACTTTCAACGTAAAATACATTTTATTTATTAAGAGCAACGTTCAACTAAAATAAAAATGCTTCATTTTTGAGGGTCGTTTTATTTGTGTTTTTGGCGTGTACGCTTAATTATCCTGTTACGACATAAATGGATTTTTTTTCTATAAATTTGCCTTAACATATGAAAGAAGCCCCATGATGCTGGTTTTGTTTATTCTGAAATAAATTTCATGATTCTAGAAAGAAGAATTTAAAGCACCTAAGTAACGCCCAAATGTTTGACAAAGGTTATATTTTAATTCCATTATGTTAAAAGTTTCTTAATTGGTTTATTTTATGCCTGCAATGATAAACATAACATAACACTTAGTCCACAAAGTCTCATAAGATAAATACAGTTGAAAACCTTATATTCGTTGGCAAGCTATAAAAAATACTCGAAGTACGCATTTATATAAGTCATAATTTTATATATATACATATATATATATATATATATATATATATATATATATATATATATATATATAATATATAATCAAAATTTCTCTACAAGAGAGAGATGAATTAACATGATTAATACTTTACAGAATCGCAAGATAACCATACAACAGAATTTAAAAGGAGATATGAAAATTTGAAATAACAGAGTTAAATATAAAAGAATGGATGCTACAGTATTATCAACATTGCTGACTTAGGACAGCTTGTATACAAAAAAATTCTTCTTAAAAAAATTTCTCTATATAAAAGTGGGGTTGAACATGTTTTTTGGGCCAGCGAACCTTCCCCCATTCTGTTAATAATACCGAGCAAAAACCTATTGTAAATAATGAATAGAAAATCTAAATCCATTATGAGAAAAAGGTAACTTACCTAAAAATTGCATACAGAAATGCAGAGCCCGTGCTAAATCTGAGTACAATAAACAAGTTATTGCCAGATTCTGGACCCAGATACAAATTCAAAACAAAGCAATGGCTGAAATATATCAATATATATATATATATGCTAATAAATATATATGCTTGATTCTGAATTTTTTTTTGAGTAAAAATTTTTTGAAAATTTATTATGACAAGAGAGGAAAAAAATATGAAATATTTTTTCATAAATACTCAACAATGGATATCTTTGTTTTGTCATACGTTCCAGTACTAAAATATTTAACACGTATTTTTCCTTAAACGAAATTATGTTATACTTGATATTACCCACCCACTACGCTGGGTATTTCATGATGGAATATGTTTTTTTTTTAAAAATTTGTTTAACTCTTATCAGTAAGCTTTCAATTGTATTTAAAACACCTTTCGATAGTCCTCACCTTCTGATTTAAGTAGAATATATATATAGGACTTGAATTTCTAAGACGTATACATTTACCATTTACCTCTTGGAAGTCGATTTCCATAAAATCTCATCTTAGAAAGTTTCTACTCAACAAAAGAAATATGCTTTTCAAATTTCAAGTCTCTAGTTCTAATATTTCAGAAACGAAGGATTTGGTCTCTCAAGTCTCCTTTGGAAGTCGATTTCCGCTAAATCCGTTCTAAAACGCTGCTAAATGAGAATATGTCTAAAATTGCAGTAACCGTTTTCTAAACATAAACAAGGAAAGTTTTCCACTATTAATTGCTTAACGCGACATTTGGCGACTTCACACAAACACTTCATTCCAAAAGATGTGGCAAACCGGAGGTTGCAGGTGTAAGAGAGTTCGGGGTAGAAGCAGTATTGCTTTAAAAATAATTACTTTTATTTAAGGTTTATTAATTAATGAACAATTTATAACTAATTCAATAACTTTTTGGGGGCAATCTTAAACTATACTCTTAATTTAACTTAAAATATTATTTAAAATAACTTATCCCTTAATATTGTTAACAATTCCTTCTTGAACTGAAACAGCTTTGTACAAATCAATTCTTATATTCCTCCCACTGCTCTGAATGGAAGCTAAGTGTGAATATTAACTTTAGTACGTACAGCTCCTTATTCACAAATCACGTTTCCCTATTAACTGTTCACGATTCCACGATTAAGCTAATATACCCATTGATAGGGTTTAAAAAGCGTTTACACATTAGCATAAAAGTAAGTCGCCTCTACGGAAAGCGGTTTTTAAAGAGAGTGGAAGGATGATTAGATGAAGACCCGTGGATAGAACCCGTCACAAAGGAGGACATAACTAAATATAAATAAAAACAAATTTTAAGTTTTTAAGATTTTTTGGAGGAAATATGCTTACGGTATTTTTTGAAGTATCCATGATTCTCCCTGGAAAAATTTGGAGCAATATGATCAACGATATGGATTTGTATAGGCTCTAAACAAATACACAAACATCCAGATTAATAAACACAAAAATAATCATAAACTATTTCAAATTAATTTAATATCTAGTTTACCAACACGTGAGCAGATACGTGGGATCGTAAAACATTAACTTCAGGTTCCCTTAAGTAACTTTTTTTAATTTCAAAGGTGGTTTCTCTCTAAATTAAATAAAAACCATTTTATTTAGTAACAAAATGCAGCATCATTTCTCGAAGCACCATAAATTTTCTCTACAGTTAGTACCTATTCAGAACCTAGTAAAAACCTTTAGACACGAATCGTTACATTCAAGTGCTGCCATGATGAGATCAACAAAATATTGAGTGTACAAAACATTCAGTAGTTTTATAGATTTTTCTCCTTAATCCGATGTTAACCTCAGAAACTTTCCTTTCAAGACGTTCCACTCAACTAAGGAAATATTAAAGAAATATAAGTATTAAGGAGAAGAAGGGACTCTATTTTCTTGGATGAGGAGAAAAAAAACACTGTTGAAAAAATAAGGAGAGGAAAAAAGAGCAAAAACTGGTGCTTTCATCTCTACTATCCTCAGGAGGCCAGCGCTTGGTATATTTGTCACTGTGGACAACCGTTGCTGGCCGAGCAATTTGTCAATATTCTCTTATCCGCTTTTCTGTTGACGGTGATGAATGCGTACGGATTACGTAGAGAGAAGAGAAGGAGAAAAATATGTTTGTTCAATTGAAAGCGTGTCTTAGGGGTTGAGGACTGAATTGATTTGAAACGGAGAGAGGGTATGAGGAAGCTGTAACTTATCTTGGATATGTTTTGAAAAATGAACATCGTCATATGACTGAATTGTATCATACATTACATGTGAATTGCAGGCTTTGTAATTTAATTTAAAAAAAAATAGTATAGATTCCGCTTCAAATTCTGCGTCTTGGCCTGAAATTTTTAACCAAAGCAAATTACAAAGAAACGTCTGATTCAAATTTGTCATCAGTGACTTTTGCGAGAATGTAGAAAGTTTGTTTTAATGTTCTCGTTAGGTGATTTGAATTTTATTTAAATTGTTGAGATGCGAGTCTTTACTTATTAATCATTCATTATCAACATTGTGAATTCTCTGCACTCACTAGTCAATAGTTCCAAAACACAAACTAAACATGAATAATATTGTCAAAGGTTAAGCTAGGCACACAAAGCCCTCAAGCTAGGCACACATGATCTACATGATCTATGGCATGCACTAATGCACATCAATTATGTTCTTTTCTGGAGTAAAATACTTACATTATATCTTTCAATTAAGCACTCACAAGAGTACAGCTGAAAAAAGTATATAATTATCATTGTGCAATAAATATCCATCTATGATTAAATATGTCAGCACAAAAGTACAAAATATTCTGAATGAATCACTGTTGATTTTGGGATATAAAGGAAATTATAAGAATTTTAATAGTTTTATAAGGCTAAAAAAAATCTCTTCAATAAATATCCATCGCCGATTGATTGTCAAGTTAAGATAACAGACGAGAAAAATAATAAAGTAAGTGAAATTTAAATCATTTTAGATACATGGATAAACTGCTTACAATTTGATTTTCATTCGCATTTTTCCACCTATAGAAGGTGAATTTTAATCGGGTTAAGGCTTCTCAGGTTTTAAAATCAAATAACTGCTTGGATTTCACTCTTGCGGTAACTCCGTCACAAACTACTATCAAGTTAAAGCTGAGCACCCAGGAAATATGCAAAGGCTTAATTGGGATTGGGGGAAGCAATAAATCGAGTATTACCGAACAGTTTACTCGTTCTTGATAACCTTATTTTTGAAATTATATGCTTATGGATTATATATATATAAACAGTTTGATAAACAGCCAGTATAATGTGATCATGAGCTAATTAGCAATTTATTCTATAATGTAGTAGAAAATACATAAACACAATCTAAGTGCATTTTGATACATGTAGTATAGCTGGTTGAGAACTGCCTTTAGTTTAATTAAACAAAGTTATATTGAAACTTGCCATTTTTCATCAATGTTTGAAATATTGAGCAAATGTTCAATTATAATTATGACTGGGCAATGAAATCTAGAATAAACTTAATTTAATAGTTGTATATCTAAATCTAACGAAAACTTTTATGATAAAGTCACGAACAAAGTGAAAAATTAAACTCCAGAGCAATATACCCTTCCACTAAGGGAAAATAAAGTATGTAACTAATTGTTGACATATTTCTTCTTGCATAAGATGTAATTTTTTAACATTGAGCAAAGTAATTATTTGTGTATCTGTACGAAGAGTTCAAAACCTTAAGAGGACAATCTATTTTCATGTAATTGCAATAGTTTAAATTTAGGCTACGTTCGCAGTTTCAGTGAGTTTTCTAACCGTTTTATATCTTACACATTATTTTGAGATTTTATTTCTTGAAAAAAGAATGAAATCACTCCGTGAAAAAGTGATTCGAAACTTTAAAAAGAAGGCAAGAAAATCGCCTTAGATAGTCTGGCATAAAGAGTAGAATCGTTTCCAAAACATTTTGGAATCGGTATATTTTCTACTTTGTATCCACGGGATTATTTTCATATTTCACATATGCCTATATTGTTTCAATTATTATCCTTATTAATTAATGCAATAATTTCTAATACCGCCTAACTCTAATTTCGAAATAATAATTTAAAAAAAGTTTTTTCCTTTGTTAAGGGTAAATATTTGTTTTCTTGAAAGAATATTATGAAAATAATTTTCCGAAGTATTATTTTCCACATTGTTTGAAAATACACTCCTTTTACTGAATAATTTGTAGCCATATTAGCCTAGTGATCATAATCTATATTAGCCTAGAGATATTAGCTTAGTGACCATAATAGTTTTGATGACCCGCCATTTAAAGAGGTTAAATCTGTTGAGGCCATAAGTTCCCAAGTTGATGGAAGGAGAATGCTCAGGTATCGTTAGAGTCGTTTGACCAATATCCAAAATTATGGGATTGATTACCAATAGTCCTCGTGTTACTTAAAGAGAGAATCAGATACAAACTTATTTATTGATCGAAAAAATAAAGTATTTAGAACATTTTAAAGTAGATTTAAATCATGAAACTAAGTATGCATTTACTTCGAATGCAGATTATTAAAAAATAATTTTAAAGCAATACCTATTTCAAAAGATTAACGATAAAGAAAACTAAAATAAAACCTGGATACACAGTCTATACAGTTGCTGAGAAATGCGAAACGTAATCTTGGAGCATCATACATTAAAAAAAAACACTGTCGGAAGTGAGATAAAGCTAATGAGGAAGAGTATTTTAAAAATCCAAAGAATTCGCGTAGCTTCATTTTACGTTTAGCCAACTGCAAAACAAACTAAATGGTATTTACTTGAAGGGATGTCCCGTAATTATTTTGACTTTCGAGTCTTTTGACGTGTGGAAGTTATTTAGAACAGATAATTAATAACAGAAACTACTGAAAATTTCCCTTCTAAAAATGCTTGAAATATATTCATGAGCTTAATTCTCCCTTCCTTATCTCTCCTAAATTAGATGAATAGTTTACAATGGCGTAACATAGTTTGTGGAGATCTTTTAATGAAATTGGCGAGATTTCCAGTTTCCTATTTCATTGTCTGTGCTTTTACGTGTTCCCTTCTGTAATGCGATTGTTATGGGAGAGAGCAGAGTCGTTTAATTTTTGCAGTTTTAACCCTTAAACATTACCGTCTCTTATTTTGCAGATTTATATCTTATGACTACACAATGTAAAATTCTGACGGCTTCTAAAACAAATTTTTACTTTTGTTTAGTAAATAAACATATCATTAAAATGTACGGCCCGTAGAATTAGTTTATGCTTACATGGGAAATAAAATGCTTTGTGGATTGTCCCTAACACAAGCAATTCAATAAAATAGCCTGTAAGGAATGTTTTAATGAAATCAAATGTTTCAAAATTATTTTCATTCAAAATTTTATTTCAACAAGTGAAGCATGTGTTTTCAGATAGGGTTGTCATGTAATACAACTCTTGCGTCATAAGCCCTTTTTAACACAATAATTGGGGAATCGTTGAAATTTTACTTTTGTATGTTCACTGTATACCTTTATTAAGCTAATCCTGATTGCATTTATCAACTTCTAAGTTTTCATTTTTCCGTTGATTGTTTTATTGCTGCTTTAGTAATTATATTCTGCTTTAGTAATTATATTTACTAGCCGATACCTGTCGGCTTCGCTGGTGTTTAATCATATGTGCATGACTATATAATGTATTTAAGTTATTGACATCTAAGTCTCTCTCTATGTGTGTATGTGTGTGTGTGTGTATTCAGATTTCATTTGTATTCCAAAGTATTTTTTATAGATATCACCACATCATTTCAAACAGGAAATGATTTAAATTTCTAAAACTGAAGTATATTTATTTTTATGGCTATAGTAACCCCTCTCCTTGAGAGTTTACTTCCATAAAACTGATTTTTAGCAAATTTCTATTCAACAAAACTTGCTTCCCGAATTTTAATAACATAGGTCTGATAGTTTAACCCTTTCGCAACGGATGCGTCATACTATATACGCTAGTCTCAAACCTAGTAATTGGGCGCTCGGCTGTTCAACTCACTTTTCCGTGAGGATGATCAATCCTGCAGATCAAGTACGAAACGTGATTCACCGGTGCTGATGACATTTGAGGTGGATGCATATATGACACACCCGTCTCTAAACTATTTTCCGTGTATCAGTACATCGTCACGAAAATGTTAAAAACGGGACAATTTTGTCTATAATGCTCCTGCAACACCGCATTTAAGTCAATTTCTACAAATGCGCATGTCAGCTCAAAAAAAGAAGAAATCCCAAGTTACAAGTTTTTATATTTGATGTATCACAAACGATATTTCTCCTGCTTATAAGGTTTTCGGAACAATGAAATCTGTTCTTAGCGTTCTCTAACTAACGAAAAAAAAACACTCATTTTAAAATTCAAGTTTTTTTTCTAATAGTTTTGGAGATTTCGTGACAAGTGAGTCATTTTCCCCCTGTATACAGATATACATCATAGATACTAACTAAATTACTATAATTCTACTTTTATAAGAATTTTATATATATGTATATGCATATTATATATGTCATAGTGTCAAAGCTGTGAAATAAAGCTTTTACGTGGTATATGGAATAAACCTGTTCCAGTATAGTTAACGGTAAACAATTAATATATCAATTTAAACTGAGTTATATATTGAAGTTTCTGACATATCCCAATTACTTTGCATATTGCAAAACTGCTTTCAAAATGATATGCATTTAATTACAAAGAGCTAATGAATTTGAAACAATACTTTAAGAGCAATTCAATTACTTAAAATGAAATTCTATATGATAGATGAGTTAAAATGGATAAATAGCCCTTAAGTTGTTTTAAAATCTGTTTATCGACTAAGGGCACCCTTTATTTAAAAATGAGTCCTCGGAATCTAATACTGTAAATGCTGGAGAAAATAGCAGTATTTTTTGTCGAAAGTCAAACAAAAATTAAAAGCAGACAATTGTGTTATTTCCAAATATTTAAAGATGGATTTCAAAGCAATCTCTTACAGATTCATTTTGTATTTATATAATACATATCCATTCGAAATATTTAAATTTGTAAGAGAAATAGTGCATTTGCTTTTTAAATGCCTATTTAAAGCGAGTTTGTGTGTTCTTACAACTTGAGTGCAATTAAAAAGATTTAGTTGGATTCAAGGATATGGTCTTATAGGAAAATCGCGGGATAATAATTTCTTTGAGATAAGTTTTTTAAATGGTTTTTTGTTTAATTCTGTGGGGAAAATGAAATTTAATTTTAGTAGTTTGCTAATTTAAAATATTTTCATTTTAAATTAACACATCAATGAACGAAATGTTGATTAACATTTCTTAAATTAACAAAGAGCCACAAAAGATGCATTTTAGTTATTTTTTTATATAAATTATGAAAAAAAGTGAAAGCGATAATTTTAATTATAACATAAGACGTTAATTATTTCATTATATACACACGAATGTACATAATGTATAGTTTATCCGTATTATATATTTAAGACATTTTTAAAAATATTTACTCTTGTTATATATTCATAAGTGTGATAAATCTTCATAATTATAATAATTTTAGACACATGTATTGCTCAGCTTTAATTATATTTTAATTATAGGTCTTATTGACTTACGATTGGTGGTCAGTATGTGGTAGCGGTCGGTTCCTACTTACATCTGAACCCCTTTGTCTACCTGTAAACCCGGCTAGGTGTGAGGGAGAAACGGAATGATCCACAGACATGATTTCAATCTAATTAATTTATTATTTCCAAATATCAATCAGACACAATAACAATCAATTTAAAGTAGGTAATTACACAGTAGAGCGCGGAGGTGAGATTCTATAACACAGGGATACCACTACAGACCTTAACTGAATCAAAGACAGCTTAAATACGCTCAAATATAACTACGTGGCACACTAATAAGCTACTACTTAATTAAGTTCACGATACCTGTACTATTTATGCATCGGATCCTACACTGGAAACTTGCAGGTGATCTCTCTCGGCTTGATCAATGTCGTTGGATCCACGCTCTGTAATCTTTTTCCTGGATAACTCCAAGACCTCTAATTAATTCCACTCTCTTCCACTCTTCAATTAACAGCTAACGCGCAGACTCTAGGTTAACTCCTACTAGCCAACTCCAAAGTGTCAACTCACAAAATCTCGAAAACAGATTTTATATAATATACTTCATTTACATATTCACGCTTCCTTTCTCGGTGAAAGTTGGTTGAAATAAATATTTTCCTAAGAGAGTCATGAAGGGACTAGTAGAGCCACGTATAGATCTGTCACAAGTTTAGGAAATAAGACGATTTATATTTTTTAACATTAAAATTATTCATACAGATTATTGCATTATCGTATCATTGGCTTTAGTCTAGTGCCGCTGAAGGTCCACCGTTTAAAGGGCTGATGCATGCTAAATCTGTCAAAACTCTAAGTCCTCACGTTAGCGTAGCATGGAAACTTGTGGAGTAAAGTGACAACTTAGACTCACTTGGTTACTTAAAAATTATGAGGTTCTTTGCCAGAAGCCCTCGTTCAGGAAAGTGGGACGTTAAATCCATAAAAAAATCAGATTTTCAAATTGTGAGTTGTGAATATCTTTCACTATAGAGTTTGTGAAAAATAGTACACACTGAGCACTTTCATGTCATCACACTATTTACAAAAAACCCGTCTCATATATATTTTTAAGAGTGAATTATACACCATTAAGCATTCGTAAAAGAGGGAAAAAATAACGAACTTAGTTTAAATTCACAAAATACTATGCCATCTTGATTACTGAAAGAATTACTTTCCAACTAATAGTTCATAATTCGGATTAAAATTTTTAAATCCTATTTTGGTTTAAACAACTATAAAACTTGGTACAAAACATAGAAATTCAATTAAAGTTTGTAGAATTAGTTTTAATTATACACAAAATATACATGTACTACGTATATGTACATGTGTACTGCATCAAATTCGGGCAGATTCTTACCTTACCATTACATGTAAATCCTTTGTTTTCATCCATTTATTTTTTATGATCACAAGTATGGATAGTCACAGATTCCATAAGTTGCTAGTTTAGAAACATTTTTATCGTCAAAAAATTTATAAATTATTTATAGATTAGTCGCAGTTATAAAGGGTGTCCCAAAATTCACTCAAGAAATTATTTTCTTCGAAAACACAAGTTTATCGTAAACTTTTTAATGATTCATAAAATATAGTTTACAGTTAAATAAGGAAAAGAATATCAGGGATATCTTTGGTGTTTGGCTGGCACATTCAAAATTTTTTTGTCTGAAATTTGTCATTGTTGGTTTCACATAAATGTGGCTGAATTACGTTGACACAGCATTACACTTTCCCTATCAACTACCTCCCTCGACGTGATTGTTCTTGTGCTTGTTGACATAAGCATTGTGCACTTCAAAAGTTCCCTAAAGAAAAAGTCTAACAGCATTAATTTGCATGATCTAGGCCTCCAATTCTGATCATCAAAACAGGAAATTACACGGTCAAAACATTTTAAAATATAGCTTCACAATGAAAACGCATTGTTTTTTTATATAGTACTCCATTTTTGATAACTATAAACTGTCAGTTGCCTAGCGGTTTTTTTTTTTCCATCAACACTTTTCCTCACAAATGGTGCAAAATTCAAATCTTGCATGAATTTTTGGTTACCCTTTCTAATGTTATTCGACCAATAACAGCATTTACTTTATAATTCTATCTAATGAAGTTCAGAATACATATAATACATTAGAAATAAACAGAAAATCTATCTTTATTAGCTTCAATGAATCCTCAGGCTCTATTCAGAGTTCTCACAACAGACTAATTGTTGAGTGACATTGTATATCCCTTTGAGTGATAATGTAGAATCAGTGCAGATTAGATGACTATTACATGCGTAAGTACTTTAATTAAGTGAAAACTATCTTGCATTTACACACAGTCGTAATGTGCTTAGCTTCCAGATAATTTGCTATCACATATTTCACTGACTTAATTTACAATTTGCTTCACTTACGCAAAGTTAAGTTCATTCGGGTAAGTCAAACAAGTTACGCAAAGTGTATGTAGGAATAGTTGAAAGTAGCTTAGCAATACATCTTTTGGAATTTATAAATGGTTCCGTTAAAGCATATAATTCAGTTATTTCATAGAATAACTAGTTATTCAATAAATTAACTAATGATACACAATTAAAGTGAAAAATAAACAATTTTAAAGTTATTTTACAAATTAACTGACCCTAAATAACTAAAACCTCTCGAAAAGTACGTTTTCCCTATTGAGGTTAATTAATTAATAAATAATTAAGAAAAGCAGATAAAACTTATTGTTGCTCATATTGCTAAAATTAGTTAAACACACAGAAATGAGAAAAAAGAATGTTTTACATCTGAAACTGGAATAGTTAACTTTTCTGTAGTCCTTAAACTTCAGGGATATCATAATGCTAGAGTGTCCAATAATCACGTGGTAATTTTTTTCTGTGCTGTTTTAGCGCTTTTTACTTTTTCTATCAAAGTTAATAATTTTTCACAAGAAAGAGTAGCACTTTTTTCCTTTGTCCCACGCTTATTTAATAAAGATTTAAGTCTATCAAATTGTATCTTTCTTATTTACAGGTTAGTTTTTCAATCTTGCAGAAATCATTGTTTGAAAACAGGTTGAAGAAATATTTGTTAAAAATCCTAAATGTAAAACACTAATATATATCGCATAAATTCTGCGTTTAAAAGCAACAAATGAAGAGTACACACACACACGTATGCCATTGGAAAGCAGTTGTAAGCGGTTCAAAACTGACTAAAAGCAGGTAGAATAGGTTCAAAGAACTTTCGAGTGCTGTATTTCATACTTTAACGATCACATAATTGTTTTTTTAAAGAATACCCAGTAAAATCGTAAAATTCAATTTTAATTTATGCAATTCCTATTTATTCTTTGCAATAACGGTTTTTCATACTTTAACGGTAGCATTTACATTAAATGATTTCATATCAAATATGAGCATTTTCAAAGAATTTGTTTTATTTCATACAATGAATGAATTTTATACATAAACATGTATACGTATAAATGAAGATTTTTTTCGAGCTTAATTCCACAAAAACTCCATGGATTACGTGTATCTTATTACATCGACTACTGATTTTTTAAAAAACTGATCGAATAGTTTTAAATTTTGTAATACTACATGCATATTGGTAATAAATACGTATGCACATTTTTTTAAAAATGTTTTATATATAACATTTTATTATTTATTTAAATTTTATATCAGAGAACTGTATTTCATTTGAAACTAAAAAAATCACCTAATCCCAATTCTAGAAAAAGTGTCTCCGGTAGCTTAGTGGTCATGGACACGAGTTCGAGCCCTATAGCTACTGCTGAGTCGAATTGTAGAGGGACTGACATACATTAAATCTATCGTGGCTCAAGGTCCTCCAGTCGGTGTGGTAGTTTGGAGAGAAGGTGACAGCTGTGTGTGTGTTCGCTTGACCGAGATTTGAAATTCCGGGGTCTGTTGCCAATAGCCCAAGTGTTGGTTTATAGCTCGACATTAATAAGAGTTCATTTTTGAAGAAAAGAAACATTTGAATCTCTAAGTAGTAAGCAGTCCAGGATTTATTCTTAAATATAACACACCTCGTTATCTAATGATTAGAAAAGGAAAATGTTTCTCCTTAACATAGCACAAGAATAACTTTCAAAACCATTTATTTAAATAGTTTTAATCTTTTTGTTTACTTTTAGGGCTTAAAAATGTTCAATGTACCTTAAAACTATAATGAAAGAAATATTGTATGTTTTTATTAACACGATCTGGAGCGCCTTAAGATTGAAAAAACCTGTAAAGGCTGTTTTTGTTCATGAAATAGCAAATGGATGACCTTTTTTTTGCAGTACGTTATAAAACTATGAAACATCATTTGCATTTCCCAGCCTTTCTCATACTAGTCAAAATCTTTTTCACTATTTATACAACCATAAGGAAATGACATATTGCCATGGTACGGATCTAACATTCTTTCTTAAACCTATAACTTTGTAGTCCTATATCATTTATCATATTCCCTCTCTCACTCGCATATGAGAAAAATCGAAGCTCGTGTGGAATTATTTCATAGATCAACTCAAGAACTGAACAATGCTTTTATGAACATCTTTAAAATCCTTTTATATGTTGAACAGAAAAGTGAACATCTCGAAAAGCTCAGCTCTTTCAATAATTGCTTACAATCAATCTCTGCAGCCAAGCCGTGTGAATGAAAGTTTTTGTATAATATTAATGATGAAGACTTCCATCATTTGAAATTCGAATTTTACGATCAGCTGATGGTTATTTTGGGTTGAGGGAAGCGTATTTTCCGCTCCATTAGGTTACAAAACACGAGAAGAAAATGGTTCTCTCAAAAAAAGTAAGACGAACTGATGAACGTATTTTTGAAAATGTTTGATCTTTATGTCGAAAGTATATATCATTAAATATACGTGAACGAATCATTATCCTACTCATAAATTTATTTATTTTGATTCTCGTCTTCGCTTACGGTTGAAGATAATTAAGAAAAGTTCGTCGTCGGTGGAAATAAAAATTGCAATGTTGTAGTAATTATGTCAGATATTGGAAAATAATGAAAGAATATCCATTCTGAAGTATAGATGGCTATCCCATTCTTGCTGTTTTATTACGTATTTAAATTCGCTACGGATGGAATATTTCACGGCGATTGAATCGGAATTTTAAGTTTAAAACGATTTCTCTATCTTTATGGTAAATATTTTATTTATTAAAAATTCATTTTGACATGTTGCAAGTTTTATAATTGGAATTTGGTATAAGAGTGTGCAAAGATAATTGAGACCTATTTTCTAAATATTGTTTTCTCCTTTTTAATTTATATAATAATTTTTTTTACATATTCCACTTTTTTTAAATATGCAATTTATTTAACAAGTAAAAAAATCATCTCTCTTAGAAGAGCTTCAGAATTTAGATCAATATATTCTTATGCCGTACTGCATTTACTGGAATCTATACCCTACTTCTCCCCCCCCCCCAAATGTTGATGCCATTGAAATTCGGGCGCTGCTTAGAACCGAAGGCGGATAAATCCATTGGATGGGAAAATTTTAACATGATACTGGCGATTAAAACAATAATAGATTCATATATGTATTTGAAAGCTTTTAATACTGATAAAATAAATTATATATTCCATTTTTATCTCTCATTTAATTAAAAAAAATATTGTTAAGATTGGGATTTGTCAAATCATTTAGAACTATATTAAATTTACTTCACAAAAATATAAGAATTTGGGGTGCGACTTTGAGTGGAATATAGTTATTTTAGGTGTTCTAAAATATACTACATATAATCCTTTTAAAAGTTTATAAAAGAATATTAAAATTCTTTCAACTTTTTGTCTTTTCTTTTAATCCGGGTTCACGATGTATTTTTAAATTGAAATTCTTATAAGTTGAGAAAAAAATATTTGCTTTTAAATTTGTGTTCTTTTTCTACTCAAAATTTAATCTTTTTGCTCAATATTTTCAAATGCTAGAAACACGTGACACAGTTCATTTTCCATTTAAGTTAATCAGACGAACATCTATAGCACGCATATCTATCTCTCCATATTGAGTTTCGCAGAACAAATAACATTCAGTCGGGGGAGGGGGCTCGAATGCATTGTAGATCCCTAATTAGACGATTAAATCCATGGGATTTGTCGTCTTCAGGGGTCCAAAAGGGTGATAGATAACCCGAAGACGCTGTATTGCACACGAGCGCAGCTGCGGTTGAATTGCCCGGAACACCCCCTCTAAGACGAATGATTGAATGCGTTCCTTATATACGAAGCATAATCAGGAGTCTGCACGCAGCAGTCGCCACAGGGAAATGCGATTTGTTTGGACAACAAAAGGGGGGATATCTTAGGTTTGTTTTATGGACTCATTATTGCGTGCTTGTTAGGCATTTAAAATGCACTGCAGAAGCGTTTTGTGATCGATGGCAGCCACTGTGGAATGTTGATACTCAGTATAGGTTGCAGAATTTTGCTTTTTTACTCGTAATGCTTACATTGTAATTTAGGAAAGCTGATAATTTGGGATTTATGAGGGTTAAAGCAATTTATAAATCTTCAAAATAATAGTCAGGGCTTTAACATATGTTACGCCAAGTGCAATTAAGCACGTAAGGATAACAAGCCTTCTGAAATATGTTTATAATGGTATGATACGAGCATGTAGGAAAAATATATTGTTATATATGAGTAAAAAATAAAATTATCGGTGTGTTCTAAATATAGTACCTTGAATTCGTTAAGAAAGTTAATGAAACTTCAGATAAATGATGAATGCATTCCTCTAGAAAACCCAAAATATTTTACTAGAACTTTACCACAAAGTTCACTTTCCGTACATACCTTTGGAGACTGACAACGTTTAGAAATCAGATTTTGAAAAAATAAATAAATAAACGTTTACATGAATATTTTTTAATATTTAGTGTGTGCCAGTTGTACTAGAAAATACTTATAAAATTGCTTTAAGAATATTATAAAAAATATTATTTAAATGCAATTTTTGTGCAAGAAAAAAGGAATGGCATATTTTCAAAGTATTCTCCTTTTTTATGAAACATGCTTCTATAGTAATATTTTGCCTATATATAGCTAGGATCTCTATAACGAGATTTAATTACGATTTTTTGAAAAATTCACAATTTTTTCAGAGTTACAAACAATATTGTAATAATAAAGGGTGTTTTTTCGTGAAGATGTCTTTAGCGTGATATAATAAAATATGAATAAATCCATTTCTAAATTATATATTTCAAAATCTTAATTCCACCTCAATGTAGAAGTCCTAGCTATAGGTATGAACAATATTATAATAGAAATTTTTTACATAAAAGGAGAATGTATTAAGAATGTCATTCTTTTTTTCGGGGGAGGGGGCAATAAAATTGTACTTAAATCATTTTTTCTCTCAATGTTTTCAAAATAATTTTCTACAGAAATTACACTACAATGGGCACTAAATATCACAAAATATATCCATTTATACATATTTTTCAAAATCACAATTCTGAAAGTAGCCTGTCACTTTAACTGACATTTTAAACATGATATTCTAATGAACTGTGAGTGCAACAGTACAAGAGATCTATCTGATGAAAACAGATTTTCAAATGCATTTTCAAATAAAATAATAAAAAGAAGTCTTTTATAACAATCATTTTAGTCACAAAATGAACTTAAATTCATAATAATATTGAGAGAATGTACAATTGCTATTCATAGAAATTAACCAATTTATGGAAAATTTAGTGTACACTTTAACTTCCAAATGTATCATAACTCTTTTAATGCCGTCTGAGTATAACTTCAGACTTAGGTAAAAACTCGGAACAAATTTCCAGACTGAAAATGTTTATTCGTGAAATTATAACACATATACATTTTTACAAAAGTGCTGGGTTAACATTTAAAAAATATTCCATAGTCAGCTCTTAGCATAAAACGTAGGGGAGAAAACAATTTAATATAACAATATAAGATATAAAAAATGAAACTTATTAAACTTTTTTTAAAAAACATGGAATAATTCAGATAAAAAAATGTTAAGTATAATGCATAAAATATTTTACTCTCGTTAAAGAATAGCGAAATCAGAGTATTATGTTAAATTTGGAACAATCTCCAATCTTAAACAAAAGCGTTCTGAAATGAAATCTTAGTTTTTAACAATACATGACTCTCTGTAAAAGAAAGTAAAATTTTAAATGGAACTAATATGCAGAGTTCGAAAAAGTAGAAAAATGTACCAATTTGTTATATAGTATTCAATTTAAATAACTTGAACTGAAATAATTTTAGATTAAGTATGAAATATATATTGTATTTTTTCATATAGACACATATAATTCATTTTAACCATAAACTACTCGGCCTTTTACGAAAAAAATTTTTTTTTATTGAACTAGTTTTATGTAAGTTGATTTAATATGCTATGATTTTAACAAAAGTTAATACGTTTATTTTTAAATATTTGTAATGATTTTATGTACTTTACCTCACTTTTTTGAAGCTTTAAAATTTATAATTGATTAAGATAATTCGTTGTGTTTATTATTTTAGAGGTAATTCAATTTCAGGTTTTCTCAGCAGACTGTTTCTTCGAAAATGAAAAATATATTTCATATTTACTAAATATTAGACTTTTTCAAATCCAAGTATTATTTACAGACAATTTTAAAAAAATGTAATATTTAATAATTACTAAATATTTTCTTTTTCTTTTCGGCGTCAGAACAATTATTGAAGTAGCAAGAGATGTTTAATATGAAGAATGCTGTAAATAAAACATTGTTTCAGAATCGTACTTTCAACCTATATTTACAACTTCAAAAACAACTACAAAACAAATGGAGCATCTTTCTCCTAAAAGCTTATTGATTTAAGTCAATTTTTTAAAATTGTATCCTAATTTATTTTTATCATTTTACATTACTTTAAATTTGATAAAACTGACTTATAACAAGCTAAAAATAATTAGTATTTTTTATATTGCAGTATCATGGAAAAATTCAAATGCATTAAAAATGTCTGACTTTATTTATTTCGCTTCAAAATTAGTATTAGGGCTGAAAAGATCTTTTGTAGGTTAAGACAGAGTACTCTTTCGCTAAAGTTAAGTGAAAGGAGTGACTTTGGCGATAGATGAACAGACAAACTTTGTCAACAGTTTGTCAAGTTTAGCAACAAAAATAAATGTCCCTAGAAAATCCCAGAATATTTAAGAATGATTACGGGGTGAAGTAACTTTAGAAGATTCTAGCAGATTCTTCTCAGCCTAAAAAAGAATGATGCAGGAAAGCAAAATTGGGATAAAATATTCCATAGTGACTATGCGTTTCCCTTTCCTTGATGCAATATTGAGACCACGAATTTCAATGACCGTCTGAGATATTTGTGAGAATTTGGAATTTGCCATATTCTGAATTCATGCGTGTATGTAGTATCCTATTAGGAATAAATCCAATGTATTTACGAATATTTATAATGTAATAATTAAAAGAACCAACTAGTTTCGTTGAAAGAGCATACTAGTTATCTGTGAGCTTTTTTCCCCAATCGAAAGATCATCAATTTTGTAACTACTTTTTTATTTAAATTTGTAATCATTTTTTCTCTTGCGTCAATAAATTAATAATTCTTTCTAATGATATCGGTTTAAAATATTCTGAATTTTCCTTTCTAAAAGTTTATGTATAAATAAAATATACTGCAGAAAATTGATAATGATCCCTGAAAGATATTAAACAGGATTTACTTTTAATCATACTATCTTTGTTATGCATAAAAACCAATTAAAATAAGCATGACATAATATTTAACAAGCATGTTTCCATATTGCTACACATGTTCTTTTGTTGCATATTTAATTAAGCAAAAGTAAATTATTTAAAAGATGTATAAATACGTAATTAATTTAAGAAACATAGACTTAACTATTCATTTTCAACAACGCTCAAAAATCAAGAAGCTATTTCTGTAAATTCTTTTTTCATTGTAACCTCATATTACTAGAAGTGGAAAATGAAAGTACTTATGGGTACTTTAGCTGGTTAATATCTTCATCACCATTAAATTATACCTTTTCCATCATCATCATTAAGCAGAACTGAACGTCAATGGGGAAATATAACAAGAAAAAAAAATTAGAGGCATTAACTTTGTGACCATTAAAATATATGAAGATGCATGCTGTAGTTATAAGTTCAGGATTTCTCTCTTTAAGAGATACAGAATAAATAAAGAATCTTAATTAAGCGCAGTAAGGATGATTTTTATTTAAATGTCCTTATAAAAGGACATTAGCTTGTGTGTGGGAAGGATATTTGCATTTGTGTGTAGAGTGATATATTTTTAAATGGTAAAGATATACGAATATTAGTTGAGTGGCGTTTTAATATCATCAAAAAGGAATTGAAATGTTTACATTCTAAAGATATAATAAGTATTAAGGTTAACAATTTTTAAACTCTAATTATATGGATTCCTAGTAGTTTTATGCTCGTCGTTGTTTAAAAAAGTTATTCCATTTGATATTGTAATTTTAATAAAATTACAGCAACATAAAAAACGAACATAGTGTTATGTAGAAAGAAAAAGGAGATCGCTTGTGACAATTTTTAATTAATAATAAACTACTAATTTAAATTTCTAAAAAAAGATACCTTTAAGTAATGAATCAAAGCAGTGAAATGTATTAATTTTCGAATTAAGAGAAATAAAATTTTCAATGGATAATTGAGAAATACAATTTAAATCGTTGAGAAAAATTATGATCAAATCATACAGGGTAAAAGGGATTCACTCATCCATTAAGAATTTTCTAATTATTAGATTACATTCTTGAAATTTGACAGACATGTTTCTTTTGTTAAGTAAAAATCCACTAAGAATGAATTACGTGGAAATTGATTCCCAAGGGTTTGCGGGCAGTTCTCATTTTGGAACCATTAGACATAACGATTTGAAATTTCGCAAATATGTTTCATTTTTGAGTAGAGATCTTCTCTAAGAATGGGTTTTGTGGGATTTGACGTTTGAGATGTCGTAATACAGGCACACAATTTCCGATTCTATTGTGTAGAGATCCGCTAAGAACGGGTTTCGCGTCGGGAGGGTGCTATTAATCAGGAAATTCCCTTTTTATACAGCTAGACTCACAGTTTTATAACCTGGCAAACATGTTTCTTTCGTTTAGTAGAGATAGATTATACATTGTGTTCGAAGAAATCGATTATACGTGGGAGGAGGGCTATTGAAGCTTAAATGATTAGTATACTGTTTTAGATATTTAAATTAAAAGGCGAAGTCTATTTTTTAATACAATTGAAATCTTACTGCTATAGCTTAGAAAACAATCTAAAAAATGTGTAATCTTGAAATGTCTTGAAATACTGAGCGGAGCGGACGAATAGTGGCTAGATATTTAAAAAAGCCTGTTCATTAATCATATGATAAAACAAGATTTTCTGAAAAAATTTAAGGGATATTTGCTATTCATATACACGAGGACACTGTATCTTGAGTTTTATTTTTGAGTTTTAGCTCGAAATTCCTTAATAAACTATTTTTCTACATAAGCAGAGATGTTGCATGCTAAATCTATTTTGACTTACATTTTTTTTACATACTGTGGTATAAGAATTTAAACAGCGAGAACTAAATGGGGTTCCTTTTCATCTGATTGTTATTTAAGGCATATTATCAATAAACTATTAAGTAGCTAATTAATTAAAGAAAATAAACAAGCATGAGTGAAACTCAATTAAATGATCCATTTAACCTCAGAAAAATCGATTCTATGCATAAGAACATAAAATTGCCTTTGAATTGAAATTCACTCAAACACTAAAATAGTTTTTTGTCAATAAAGGTTAATAGTACTGTTTCTGAAACAATTACTAACATAATACAGCAGCTATCACTTACAAATAACAGAAAATTCTATCAAATATAATTCTATCAAAAATAATTGTAAGATCTCATAACGTGTATACCCAATGTAACCGAACCTTATTCAGAATCTATGTTCTGACCAGTAACAAGTAATACCTATGCGCAGGCAATAAAATAATACTAAAAATGAAACACACACCTTTTAAATGGTATAAATTCCCTTTGGAACTCGGTAATTGCGTTATAAATGCTCCTTAATAGGTAATCTAAATCCGTGTCGTTTCCCTCTCCCCGAATACCTGTTCTTATTTAACCCTAATAGGATTTGGACTGGCGGCTTAAAGCAATTATTCCAATCGAATTGAACCTGGGCTCTTCCCAAATGGATTCATTACTGCGTCCCGGAAGCCCGGGATTAGACTTTACCACAAATGATCGGGAGTTACTTGTTGGAAGTTGACATCAAAAGTGATAGCGAAGCTCGTTGTAAATCCACCTCTTATTGCGCAAATGGTCACCGTTTTCTGCGTTGGCCACGTTCCTTATCTGCGCGGTTGAGGCATTATCAGCATTCGCCTAATGGTTTCGAAATAGGCAGCTTTAATTAACAGAACTTCTGTTAGGGAGTGAAAAGAGATCAGATTGCAGGAGAGGGTGGTTTAGACAGATTAGTCAAAAATGAAAACTCAGCAGGTTTTGCGCAAGTAGGTAAATTGATTTAGTGAATCTCTGCTTCTGTTTAAGTTCTTATGTATGTCTGTAGTTCAGAACTGAATAAATGAAGACCATAAAAGTGGATAGAACATTTGATCTAATTTGAATCACACATTTTAAAATATTATGTAAATAAAACGCAATGAATTTTTTCTGCCAATTATTTTCAAGTCTCAAAATTGTAATCGTATTCATATTATTTCAACTGAGAACCATTAAGTAAGCAGGTTTGTTGTAGTAAACATACTTCATATCAAAATGAATAAGCAGTAATGATTTTGATCTCTTGGTTCAATTTTTGAATAACTCGATAATTAGATCAAATGCATTGATATACTTTATTGATTTAGTCTCATAAGTTAAGCTGAATGAAAATATCGATTTTTACATAGAGTGACTGCACACATCAGTGGCAGTCCCTGGTCTAGATGACAAAATCTTATCTCTATACGCTAAAGGCATGAGCCTATCGGATAAGCATGAGCCTATAATACTTAATGCCATGTCTAATACATAAAATTTAAAAGTGATTTGTTATGTATAAATATTATTTTTGTTGCTAGGAAAGTTCAGGGCCATTTTTAACCACCCCAGCACCATAGACTCTTCAAATTGTGACGCCCTCCCATTATTTCTAGAGAACCCTCCTCTTTCAGTTACCTTGTTAGTTTTGGTTTGGGAAGAATTTTTAGTAACTTTCTAACTCTTTTCACTTTCTTTGTGTTTGCTCATTTCATTATCCACCACCAATATACTCGTCGTGTCCTAGAATGGCAACTGGTAACCGTAAGGAGAGAATAATGTCATGGCTTGCCCATTATCATTTTCCTACTTTCATTTCTTGCCTTGTGGCATCCCGGATCACCCACCATCGTGTAAATTAGTACAGAAATCAATGAAATCATTTTCAATTGAGTACACAGGATTGTACGCACAATTTTTTTCAACTTGTTTCAATTATCTTTTTCAATACTTATTGCTGTACTACTTTTTTTACTTTTAGACATTTTTGTTCTTTGTTGAGTCACTGTCATTTGTATAAGTACAACAGAGATTTTCTTAGAGGTTTGATCTTTACAAAATCATTAATGATATCATTACCATCAATTTCTATGGTAATATAATTTTTAGTGAAAAGAAACATCAAACTGTTAAATTTGTCTTTTTTCATAGTAGGTCTTATTTCAGTTTTTACCCTCTTTCAGAGAAGAAATGTTTCTCTCGTGACTCGCTAGGTGGTGCTACATTTGCTCTACTTTTAATTTTGTCTTTCTTTTTTCCCTTCTTTTAAATTTTTTTTTGCGCCCCCAAATCTTTTGCACATGTGCCCAGCGGAAAAGCGACCATAGGAAAGAGTATTATATTTGATTACCAATATTTTTTCCCAAATGATGCGTTAGCTTTTAAAGCGTAATTCTAGTACAAATATTTTATTACTTAATATAAGTATTTACAGCATCCGTATTGAAGTTTCATAAATGCATTTACAGCACACTTCTAATATTTAAATATTTGATATTCTCCCTTGGCTAGTAACATACAATTTTAAATGGGCTTTAAATTAAAACTGATAGCTTTTCAATACGTTTGCTTATTGCTTAACGTGTTATTACTTGCATTCTGACAATGTTTTTATTAGTCACAACTCTATTAAGAAGAGATACAGAAAAATATACTTTAATCAAATATTTATTTTAGAAAAGTTTCTTTTTAGAGAAGTCGTAATCTTCCGTTTCCCATTTCACAAAACACGCTTATATTTAGAAAAATAAAAGTAAAAAACATTCCCTCTCTTTTAACTTTCGCTAGTAACACACTGGACAAAATGTGTAAAACACTGATTTTTTCATTAATCTGTTGTTCGATGTACCCATCTTTAATTTTCTTGGGACTTACATATATATAATATGTAAAACATGATCTTTGCTCAAAATGCTGTAAAAAGCAAACCCTTTAATAATAATAAAAATAATTTAAAAATTCATGAAAGGATATTAAAATGCTACGCATCATACAATAATTGATACATACACATGAAGTTCGATTTGCAAGTATGTAGACTTATGTGGAACAAAAGATGGTATGGGTTTTGTGATGCTATCCTTGAAGTTTATAGAAACGTTTTTTTTTTATGAATGCTTATTAAAAATTCCTTAAAGTGCACAAATTCTAAATTCAACTATATTTTTAAATAAAGTTTTGTTTTGATTCTAAAGTGTATGCGAACTTTAGTTACATAAATTAATAACAGTGTTTAAAAAAATATATCAAAATATGTGTTACGGAATTGAAGAAAAGTTTTGGCATTTTAAAAAAAGAGAAAATAGCGATTTTTCTTTTCTTTTTTGAGATAAAAAAAATCATTTCACAATTTTTATTTGATATCGTAATGTGTGGATATCAACGAACATAAAATTAATTATAATACCAGATTTTTTAAAGTTATAATTCTTATTTTGTTTCATAATAGTAAAATATCTAAAAAAAATAATTTAAGCTAAAAATGCATTTCATATTCTTTTACCTATTTTCGTCGAGCTAATTTTATTGCGTTCCTTAAATTTCTGTTTTATTCATTAAATTTATCAAACAGGAATAGATGGAAGATTCTTTCTTACTTTTCCTGTAAAATATGAGATGTATTTTATATTTTACTATTTTTTATATTGTTTTAAATTATATATTTGTCACATTTTCTTAACACTTCTTAACAGGAAATATTATTAACTATAAAAATTATTTTATGTAATGTATACTTCAGTTTTAATTTATATTTTATTGTTAGATGACGTACAGTGTTCTATTATTATTAATAAGCGCATCATTTTATATAAACTATACTCCTCTAGTTTTTAATTTTGCGCGTTACACTATAATTTCACGCGAACTGCACGTACTTCACATCAATTATTCACGGCAAGAAAAATTAATTTGTTTTAAATACTGAACGAGTCGTTTTTTTACAAGTACATAATCTTAAAATCATTAATCAAGTCTCTAATTTATTCTTTAATACGGGGAATTATCTTCTTTAATTGCGATAATAGTGCTAAAATTACAGGCAGTGAGAAATCACTGGGTTCTTAAAACAAGGAAGGATTTTTAACCTTTTTTTGTTGTTGTCATGTTTACTGAACGTAAACTGCTTATTTCAGCACGGATAAATTGTTTTATTTAGAAAAAAGTTGAATAATTATTCTTCATTGCATTTCCATTTTTTTATCTCGAGTTTAGATATAATAACGTTAATTAATTTGGATGTGTTATGATCGTAAAAATATTCATTTTCCTTCGATGCTTTTGATTGTACAGAGTTACATTACTTACTCTAAGCATGATGGTATGCTAATCACACTAAATTAATTTATGCAGTTGGTGAAATTTTGTTTTGAATTTGAATATTCAAAATTTGTACATTAATAAGAAGAAATTAATTTGATTTATGATAAATAATTCTTTTAGTTTGCTTCTCATATGTTAAATATTCAAATAAAATTTTAACATATTTTTTTAAAAAAATGTTACTTATTTAATTCATTAATGTATTATTGAACTTTGATCAGGATTGTTGTAACTTCTAATAAAAGTATTAAAATTTCATTAAATTCTAGTTCTTTGAAAACTAAAAGTATTGTAAATATTTGTTTATTATACAAATGTTAGATAATTGACCACTATGCCATAAGTCTCAATCTACCGTCCCAATACTTGAGAACACTAGATCTAAAAGAATTCATTCGTAGGTATGGTCGTGGCCAAGGTAGCCAAGTGGTCAAGGTATCGGATCATGCCTAGCATGTCATGAGTTTGAGCCCAGTACCACTGAAGACCTGCCGTGTAGGGGAGCGATGCACGTTAAATCTGTCGAGAGCTCAAACGTCCACCAGTTGGTGAAATTTGGTAGTTAGGAGAGAGGGGGCCAGCTCAGGTGTCGTCCGCGTCATTTGACCATGGTTCAAAATTTCGCGGTCCATCACCAAATCCCTCGAGTAGCTGAACAGTGCGACGTTAATATTCATTCGCAGGTATGGTCCTTGTTCTTGGACTCACCAGAGTCACAAAGAGTACAGGATGAAGTGCCCTTTAGTCTAATTTCAAAAACATGATCATTCAAACGATCGTGCACCGTCAAAAAACGAAATAACGCCACGCCTACAGGACATTCTGGAATGACTGGCTTTGAACTAATGAGACACTCCCAGGCCTTTCCCATAGCTTCATTTGATAGGTAGGAGGCAAACTCCTCTTAAATTCTAATTTAATTAGGAGTTTTGTAGAATTAAAAGTCATATGGTTATTAGTGGTTTGTAGAAGAGTCATTTCCTTTTTTCCATTAGACAAATTAACAGCCAAAGAAACATAACACTTACGAAAGCTTAATTGATTGAAAGCAATAAATATAGCCTCATCTTTACCATCAAAATTTATATTATCTGTTCGTACTGCCTTAAAAGATGCAAAATTGTTGCAATAGACTCCTACACCAGCTTCAGTACGTCGCTCAATCATAGATCCATCGGTATGAACTTGGGTGTAGAGCAGGGGTCGGCAACCTTTTAGCTTCTGCGTGCCAAACCAATCTACCAATATGATTCAGTGTGCCACACAGTTGGACATTTTTGAAATAATTCGATTCCCGCGATAGGATAGAGGTGAATAATATAAATATATTTTCAGTCTTATTATACATTAATTTTGCCCCATTTAAAGATATTTCTAAACATAAAAAATTAAAATAGCACAGATATTATGTGTTTTTAAACTTATTTGTTTAAATAAAAGATATGCAACGTAAAATATAAGTATTCCCCTTCACTATAATTAAATAAAAATATAAATAAAAATGTTAGTGGGAACCTAGCACCTCTCTACTTTCATGTCGAAAAATCAGGGGTTTTATGTGTGACTTTCAATTTGACACAATTCTAGCATTCATTTGTAAAACAGTTTTTTTTGTTTGTTTTTGGAATCGAAATAATTTGTGAAGAAAATTTTTTAAATAAGATATGTAGAACCAAAAGTGGTAAGCAGAATACATGCAATTTGTTCTCTTCAAACAATTAAATCTCACCATCAATGACATTCAATAATTTACAAAATAGCTGTAAATTTATCTTTGGAGTTATTTTTCAATTTTTTCGAAATTTCTTAAATGCCCATAATTTTGACGATGTTTGTCAAGCAGGCCCTTTAATAATTCAACAACTTCCAGCCATTTAAAAATTGACAAGCTTTTTTAGTACAGCAGAGTGCCGCTGAGAATTGTACCGCGTGCCACGTGTGGCACACGTGCCATAGGTAGCCGACCTCTGGTGTAGAGGTTACTGGGATATCCTTCCTCAAGTATTGTAAATGTAAAACTGCCTAAACTTGTCAGCTTTTTTAAGTCACTGTGTTGAATCCACTATTCATGACTGGCATTATTTCTGACCAGTCAGGGTTTCGAGATAATATAATTTACACCTTTCTCTGAATCCATTTCTCTAACATAACAATTCATTATGATAAGATTACTATGTAATATTATCATCATGGAGGAGATTTGACAAATAATTTTTGTCAAATCTACCGCTTTATGAAAAATCATTTGGGTGACCCAAATTTTTTATGTCAAGATGAAAGCCAATTGGGGTGCATACAGATCTCAAAATATACTTGTAAGCCTCAGAATGTCTGAAATATCTTAATAAATTTTCACTTATGATTGTGAGCGATTATATTTCTTCACTTTCTGATTATATATACCACTAAACTAAACTCACAGGGACGCAACAGCCAATGAGGATGCGGTATCCTAGTGGTCAAGGTAACGGACTCGTGTCATGAGTTCGATCCTTGTACTACTGAAGACCCTCAGTGTGGGAGGACCGATACAATTTAAATATATCGAGGCTCAAACGTCTTCCTGTTGGATGGTGTGAAAGTTGGAGATAAATGCCAGTTCAGGTGTCATTTTCGTCAATTGACCATGGTTAAAACTTGGGAGATTCGTCGCGAAAAGCCCTCGCCCCTGAATAGTTGGACGTTATATTCACTCACTTGCTCACTCACGCAACAGCCCATGAATGCCAAGGCCTACTGTGTCTGTCTCAGTTTTCAGGACCTTGGGAACTAAAGTGCATGCGCAGATGTTTCTGTCAGGTCAGCCTGGTTCAAAACCCACAGTGTTTAGTTCCCAAGCAAGCTTGTCACTCATTTATCGACTCCCAAAGGCTGAGTTGACCTTGCCTATCCCAGGATTTGAACCTTTGAACTGTGGCGTGGAAGCGTGATACGCAACCACTCAGCCACTGGGCTTGATTATAAATTATCATAATACGTATCAATGGATATATGTAAGATTATTTATTTTTTGTACCAGCTTCACTTTAACCTAATCCGAATTATAAGAGAAATGTATAACTGTTGCAATATATTTTTAAGAATTGAGCTCATTATTGGTGAAAATAGGCTGTTAAAAAGAGGTCAGCTAAACTAACTCTCCGATTAGTAGACTACTAGTAATTGGAATTGTTAATGTCTGCCGTGTTCTTTGTTCTTAACCCTAAATACTTTTAACAATATTATTTCGCGAGTACCCCATTTTATTAAGGTTGATAGTATATCTTGCTACTGATGCAATGATGAAGAAAAGTTGACATTTTAGGGTGATTCAATTCTTTAAAATGAAAGTAACGAAGCCAATTCAAAATTATAAGATATATAGTAGATTTTCTCTTTGTATATTTTGTTCTATGCATTTCTTTTATGAAATAAACTATTTTCTTTTCGAGTGTGATTCTGTTTTCAATACGTTTAGTGGTAACTAATGTATAAAATTTTCTTAGCAACGGCTTTTCGAATTTTTTGGAAGAGAAAGAAAGATCCTTGATGTATAAATTAATGTTTCTCTGAAGATAGACATTAAGCCTCAGGAAACAAGCTCCTTACATTGATATAAATATTTATCAAGGTATTTGCCGGACAGCTAAGCAAGGATCTTGACTAGGAAAATAGAGCTCTACTGTTTCTCCGACGTCTGTATAAAGAGAGCAATGCATTTTAATAGCATTTAGATAAATCCATTTATTTTCTGGAAAAACACTCTGCAAATCCCTTTGTGTAAAATGAAACTCGGAAAACTGAGAGCAAATTTAAACAATAAAACTTAGTTGTTACACTTTTTTCGGATAATGGTCTTAGCAATAATTTGAGATTGTGTTGGTTAATCGAAATAAAGATTTTTAAGCAAGTTGTATTACAATCTCATTTACATAGAATTTAAATTATCACACACGGCTATTAGATGTTGCTATTAACCCCAATGATTTAATTTGAAATATACACTCAAGACCCAAAACATTATGACCACCCCTACATTTTGCACTAAACTCGCCTAGATGACGTGGAAGGCATGTGATCGGGTGGAAGTGGTATTTAACTGCTGCCAGAGAGTCTAAATAATCATTCTTTCACTTACTTCTGTGTGTGATGGAAAAGGCTGCAGATCTAAGCGACTTTGATAGAGAGCAGATTGTAATGTCTCAAAGGCTCGGAACAAGTATTTCCGAAACTGCACGACTCGGGGGTTGCTTGCGATCTACAGTTGTTAGTACTTATGCAAAGCGGATGAATGACGGTGAAACCAGCAGTAGACGACATGGTGATGGACGTCCACACGCTATAAAAGAAAAAAGTTGTTGGAGACTGCCTCGCATGGTGAAGCAAAACCGGAGCCAGACAGTGGCTCGGCGGACAGCCCAATGCAATGCAGGGCCAAGTAGAATAGTATCGGAGAACACTGTTCAGCGGACACTGTTGGATATGGGGATACGCAGCAAACGTCCCACTCGTGTGCCTTTGCTGACCAAGCGTCATCGCCAACTGCCATGTGCTGGCCCCAGAAACATCGCGACTGGTCCATGGACCAGTGGGAGAAAGTTTCCTGGTCAGATGAATGATGGTTTGTCATTCATCACGCCGATGGTCGTGTCAGGATACGCCGTCTTCCAGGCAAACAGTTGCTACCTCAATGTACAGTAGGTCATACACAGGACGGTGGTGGTGGTATTATGCTCTGGGGAACGTTCTCTTGGGCGTCTCTGGTACCCGTGGTTGTGGTAGAGCAGACCAGGAATGCTACAGGGTATCTGAACATCATTGCGTACCAGTTTCCCCCTTACATGGCCTTCGTTTTTCCAACTGGAAATGGAACGTTCCTACAGGATGTCCTTTTTCACAAGTCTAAATTTATGTTGGAGTGGTGCCAGGAACATAATGCTGTATTCTAGTTAATGTAATGGCCACCTAACTCACCGGATCACAATCCGATAGAACACATTTGGGATGTCATGGAACGGCAGCTCAGAGTTGAAAGACCACCAATTCGCAATATCTCGGATTTGCGTGACCGTTGCTTAAACATCTGGTACTATCTGTCTCCAGCCATCTACCAAATACTTGTGGCATCCATGCCAAGGCAGGTTGAAGCTGTGTTGCGCGCAAAAGGTGAGCTAATTTGTGATTGACAGGTGATCATAATATTTTGGCTCTTGAGTGTATATTGCTACTTGATATTAATCGTATTGCATGGATAGGTTTCAATTTTTAACAGCTTTACCATATTCATTTGAAAAAGGTTATTTAGCATTCTTTATTGGACCTTTCAATTTAGACTCTGGTTACAGCAGCTGAGTTGTCATGGTTACGAACTGAACTAGACATGAGTGTTGCCTCTTTCAAAACTCGTGTCCGAGACCAAGTGCCATTGAAAACCCATTATAATAACTCGGAGACTCGTCTCTTGACCATGGTTCAAAATTACAAGGATCGTTGCCAATAGCCCTTATGTTGCTTTATAGCAGGGAAGGCGAACCAATGACACGCGGGCCATTGATGGCACGCAACACATTGTTTTAGGCACGCCACCGATCAAAACGGTTTGCATTTGAATTCAAAATAAAGTTCAGTATGAAACATTACGAACAAACGCGAGTGATTGTTCGTAGTTTTTAGCGAGATTTTCTCGGTTCAAAAAATTATCAGAAACGCTCAAGTTTTTTTTATGTGTGTGTGTATCCAGATGTGATTTCATTTAATAAACTAAGCTTTCCCCAATTCGATTGGTTGGAAATTGACAAATTTGAAATGCAACTGATTGATTTCCTGTCTAGTTTAATATGGTTTCAAAAATTACTTGAAAAAAGGAGAAAGTTGGAATTGATTGAAATAGAAAGATTAACAAGCAATATAAGTAAAAATGCTAATAATGAGATTTTGGAAACATGGAATTCGATTCCAGACCCATTTAACTGTGTGAAGAACCTGGGACATACATATGCTATTTTAACCATATTTTCATCTACTTACACCTGCGAATCATTATTTTCAGTGATTATTTGCATTCAATACTCTCTTAGGAAACGTTTGGCATAGGACTCCGATTCAGCACGCATTTTGCTAAAAGTAACATCTTACAATCCTAATATAAGTGAACAACTGCAACAGCAGTTATCTGCAGCAGTAGAAATCCCAGAAATGATACTTTAATTTAAATTACATGTATATAACTAATACATTTACTACTATAAAGAACAAAATGTATTTTTTCGAAATAATTTGAGTTGTTAGTATTTCGTTTTATTATTTTCCCAATAATCACAAGTCGAAATTATTTTACAGCACGTCTATACCTTGTTAAACATTTCTTTAGAAAAAATGGCACGTTGATCCAGAAAGGTTCGCCATCCTTGTTTTTAGTGCAAAATTAATAAACACCCACTAAAAATTATTAAATCTGTCGCCAATAGGTTTCATGTAGCTTCAAACCAGCGACAATCATGTAAAATTAAACCATGTTGATAATATATCTTCAATTTCCACAGAAACTAGTTAAATAATTTTTATTAATTAAATTATATCATCTATTCATTTTGGGATGAATTACCCAATAGTACATCAATCACATACGTTAGTAATTAATTATCACAAATGTTCTAAAATTGTAGATTCGGGTTTACACAAAGCATTCACGATTTAAAAAAGTTCATGGCATTTGAGAGATGATTGCGTGGATTGATATTGTTTTCGCATTTCTAACTACACTAGGACTAAGAATGAGATCAACTTCGTAATTTTGAACCGTTGTAAAATGACGAGAAGTAAAATGACAGCGCCCTTTTCTCCAAATTTCCGCCTAACTCCATCCTGATGACTTGGAGATTTAACCTGGATCTACCCATCTACACAGGTTTTTAGAGGCACTAGGACTTTATTTCACAGTTGAATCTAACCAGCACAGTTTTTGTGTCTATATTTTATCCGATTTCGTGGTTATAACTCGAGTTTCAGAAGCCAGTATTGTATATCTGTTATTAAAGGTTATTTTTACTTCTCATCTGTCTACCTTTTATGGTAATGTTTTATCAGGTTTGGATGTACGTATCTGAGTCCTGTTTTAACACCAAAAGTACATGCTTCTCATTCTAAGTCATTTGGATATCCATAAATCCCTTCCTTGATCGAATTCAACTCTTCCAATAAAATAAGACAGGGAAACTTTTAAAATTTGGATATGAAGCCGACCCCTTTCGAATGTTTTATGACTTTTCCCTCTTTTTAAACACCCTCGTGTTTTAAGCTTTAAGACAAAGGGCGTGAATGGCTTATGGAAGAGATTACACATGAGGATTATGCAGATAACGATTGAACTTCTCCGTGGGAGAAGATGATAAAGCGAGTTCTGCTCCCCCTCCTTCCTCTTAATCGAACAGATTAGCACGAGTACATGAGTGATGTAATTTGGTACATAACGTATGGCCTCATAAATATAGAGAGCAGAACCATTTTTCGTTTTACGGCGTATCATAACCTCAGGGATGACTGAGACCGGAGTGTAAAAGAGTTGAGAACTTAAAATACTATAAAAGAGATTAAAGGTTAAATGGGCCTAGGTGCAAATTGAAATTCTGTAAAAAAGTGTTAAAATTTTTGCATTGAGATAAAGTGTGTTTTTAAGTAATCCAGATGAAATAGATGTAAAGTGTCTAAAATAGAAGTGAATATTTTTATCACCATGTCTGTTATGTGAGCTTGAAACGAAAATGTTAATCCAGTAGTGGTGCTTCATACATATCTGAACATTTAATACTTTTGTAAGGAATGTTCCATTTTTAATATAACGAAACACGTTTAATGCGAAAACGTTTAAGACGAAATATTGGTTAACGCAAAATAATATAATGGTACCAATAAATCATTATGTATTTCCATGCATTTGTTCTCTTAATACGAATCGAAAATCGCTTAACACGAAAAGAATTCCCTTGGGAATGAACAAAACACGGAAAACACTACCACGCAGGAGAGATTTAAGAAGGGTGTGAAATGAAAGATTGACTAGAAAAAGACTAACTTGAATTCGAAATACCTTCCGGATAGTCTGTGACCCGGGTCAGTTTTGTTTATCTAAGCTTCTTTCACCCTTACAAATACCACACAAAAACAACTTATCTCTCATCAGTTGGCTTTGGAATTCGGTTACGGGTACACATCGCAGGGCGAGAAAAAATAACACTATTTTCTGTTTTAAAGAATTCTTTTACAAGCGTAATTGCAAAATGCTCATAGGAAAGGCTAAATGCTATTCCTCTTAAAATGAAGTTGGAACTTCTGATGACTGTTGTTAAAAAGCAGAAGAGATGAAAACGGAAATCTGTAATGATTTTTGCATTGCTAAACCTACTAAATACATGCATATATATATCGGGTGGCCATAATTAAACGACCCTACTTCAAAAAAAAGTTGTAAAATTCTGTGTACCACATAAAGAAGGGATGGCAATTTGTTTGAGAGAATAAAAAAAATTAGTTCAAAATTTCACCACTAGAGGGCGTTTTTGAATGAAGGCCACATTTATTACCGGTTTTCTATTTGTATTTTATCGCTTTTTTATTCACAGGACACGGTAACACAATAACTGATACTTATTAAAAAACACGATCTCTAAAATGTACTGCAAACTTTAATTGAACTTCTTCGATGACTAATTTTTAAAGGTTTTACAAGAAGGAAGACGAAAATATGCACATTTTTTCCACGTCACACAGCAACAGTTATAAAAGCAATTAACTTTCACGGGAGATTAGTTTATTTTCAGTGTGCTCGGTATTGATAATCAGAATGTCATTATGTTTACCAGATCGAGCGTTGTTAGTAAAGTTATTCTATCAAAATGATAATTCCTCAATAGTTACTCAACGGAAATTTCGGGCTTTAAAGGGGATACGAAAAGGTCTATTGACTGCTATAAATCTTCGATTAATGGTAACCAAATTTGAAGAAACAGGATTGTTGAATGTTCGTTCTGGAAGAGGAAGAAAACCAGTTTCTGCGGAAGCAATAGAGAAAGTTGCACTTCAAGCGGAAGAGGACAGAGCATCCAACGTGCAGACTAGTACAAGTGTTCGCCGTGTGGCAGAAGCATTGGATCTGTATCGTTCAACTGTCCAGAAGATCATGCGAAACATCCTCCGTTACTATCCATATAAGCTTCAACTTGTGCAGGAATTGCTTCCACATGATTTCGAGACTCGACATCTGTTCTCACTGCAGTTTCTTGCTCAATTTGTATTATTATTAGACCGAATGTTCATGAACGCTGATTGATGGCCAACATTGTTACTGTCAAATCATAGGTTCGGTTCCTGATGCCACAATGTACCTACTGTATAAAGGGGGTGAGGCATGTGTATGTTAAATTTGTAGAGTCTAAAGATTCTCATTTGGAAATGGTGTATTAGCTTAAGGTGTGGAATGACAGCTCATGGTTCAAAAATATGAATTTAAGTCCCAGTTGAACTTAAATTTATACTACACACGTTATTAATTCCGTTCATCCGTGCAAAGTTCTGTTCCACCATCTACAGTGCTCGAAACTGTAATATCTCCTGGAAACCCAGAATTCCAATGACAAAATATGGCGAACCATGTTCGTAGGGATGGTAGGAGGAGAATAATTCCCAGGCATTGTGAAGGTTTCAAATAACTCTATTTTAACTCATTCAAAAATAAGTATAAAGCAACTATACATGAACAAGTTCTGTAATTGGACCTCATGACAAAATTCCTAGACTTAACATTATCCCTTGAATACTTCAAGAATATCATTTTTTTTTACTCCATCCAAAAACAATATCAGACCGCCTTATACATTCTAGAAATATTCCAATCAGCAGTGTAAACATGAATATCGGCTTCTGTATTTCTGGAAAATTCTATTGCGAAAATTTTCCCTCCACAGATAATTATTTCGTTTCCATATTCTTAAAACATGGAAATACAATACGTGAAAACCTATATATATTTCTCATTCTATATTGTGTTTATAATATAGAGAAACAAGAGGTTTCGAGAATAGAGACTTTAAAGTAGATCCCTTCTTTCGTATCCAATTAAGGCACTTCCAACCGCTTATTTTGAAAATTACCTGCAGTCTCTATACTCTTGCAGCTACTTCCACTAGAGAATCAATCGGTACTACAGCAAACATCAGAATAATTATATGTATACTTAATGAGAACTATCATTATACTTGTCGGGATATCCAATATCCTATATCGACTGTTCATTAATCGCGTAATCGACACAAATGAGCTCAGCGCTTTGCACGAATTCAGATAATTGGACAGCCCTGCCTATTGTATATGGAGGGAATAATTTAAGGAAGCTAATTAAATAGATCTACGAAGGGTACTTTAAAGGTATACTTTGTGTCAACATTTTTCCGGAAGCTTCTAGTTTATATTTCAATACTTAATATACATATAGTTCTCTGATACTGCTTTCTTTGAGAAATTTTTATATTGCTTTCTGAAGAACATTAATTGTTTTTGCATTCAGTTTTTAAAAAAATTCAAAAAGATGTAATGTGATAGTCGTGATAAAAAAATAAGTCAATTTTAAAGATTTTATTTAAAAAGTCGCCAATAGTGAGGATTTTATAAAGAAAGTCAACGGTCATCAGGATTTTATTTTAATAAGTTGTCGTTTATGAAGATTTTATTTACTTATGGAAAAGTTTAATTTGCTTGCATGCTTTATTAAAATTAATGAAAGTTACTTTAATTCAAATCTCTTGAAAATACTTAGGACTTGACTTGCTTTTATTATTGACATACACGTCATCTTTAATGCTATCTTGGGATTGTTACAGTATTTATGTAATTATTTGCATCTTGCTTTCCCAATACGATTATCTACTGACTAAATGTATTTTATTTTGTATAATTGTATTATAAATGTATAAAATATATTCACATGTCTTATAATTTAGATTATCTCTAGAAAAAAATACTTTTTAAATTTTATGATTAAATGGAAAGACTGAGAAACCATGCAATAAAATTACATAATTAGCTTTGACAGTAAATTATGGTGTCGATTAGCTTTTTTGAAATTCTTAAGTTTTCGTAGCTATATATTTTTTTCCTTCCTTATTTGTCCTTGCTTTAAAAATTATCATGCGGTAAAGTTTGATCAGTTTCTCTAAAACTTTCATTTGTACGTAAAAAATCAGCAAATAGAAATTTTCTTAACATGAATCGACATATAATCTGTTTTAACGATCGATACATAAAAGATAATTTTCTTTAAAAAAAGATGATTCTTTATTAACTTAATTACCTCTTAATATTTTAAACTACACCTTCAAAACAAATTCATCTTCTTCGCTCGTGATGATAGTAACAGTAATTTTTATTGCAAAAAATTATTCTTATATATTTTGTTAACCCAACGAACGTATTTTGTTTATATTTTAGAAATGTAACCTTTACGCACGTTTGTTCACCTTCAAAAAATTTACATTAAAAAACAGTTAACTGGATATATTCTTATTAAATAAGTGGCGTGGTTGAGCTCATATTTTGATAAAAAAAATAATTACCTTGTCAAGTGTTTTTATTATTATTGATGACTAACTGATCAATTTAGCCCAACACTTTTACAGACGTCATATCTTTTCACTTTCCCACAGCACAGAAATCCTTCAGTGTAATACTTTTACCAAAATTTATTACTTGATAATAGTTCAGTTGCATTTTCTTGCAGTATATAAATTTTCTCATCAAGCCACTATATCATCCAATATATACTCTAAGACTTCCTTTCCTTTTCGCTTAAATTCACCTAAAGATTTATTTCCATGCATTTTCTTTTTATTCCCAAAAAAATCGATCCATCTAAAAATAGTTATTTCTAGGCCTATTTTCAAGTCTGCATGGAAATATAGGTAGGTCTGTTATCAATCCAGCCGAGATGTCAATACATCCTCTTGCACCGAATTTGATAAATCGTTGAAACAAGCATCCCTAGACATCGCAAAGAGAATTTTTGTAATAAAATCTGAAAAGAACACTTTGGCTCATGTAGAGTATTGAAATAAATCCCGAAACAAAATGAAGTAAAAAGAAAGATATATCGAACTCCAGGGAAACAAGCTCTGTACGTAAAGCAGTTTATTTCTAAAATTCTATTACTTTTCCCCCGCTCAGCCGTTTTCAATAAAATATGTATATATATCCATAGAATTCCCCATAAGTGTAATAATTCAATGACTGGATGCAAAATTCCTTATTTACTTCGAAAAGTGTCTTAAAATACAAAATATGGCACAGCCTTTATTGAAGTCTGTAGTTTTATTCGTCCAAAGCAAGTTCAAACCATTTCTTATAATTACATAAGCGAAACTTATTTCAATCGGCGCCATATGGTCGTAAAACTTTTAGAGTTACTTGATACATTGAATAAAGCAAACTGTGTTTTCCATATTCCGACGTTTATAGTTTGATTTTATTAGACTGTATATTTTTTAAAAGTATTTAGAAGCTATAAAAGTTCCGATTCGTCTTTATTACGTGTGATTAAGTATATGTAATCCGAATCCATTTAATAAAATCAATTTTATGCTTTGTAATTTCTATTTTAACGATAAAATAAATTTTTAAAAATATTTCTGAAAGAAAATCGGAAATGTAAATGTAATAAATATTTTCAATAAGAACCAAAAAACGCTTAATAGTTCCTGAAATTTGTTTATATAGTTTCTTATTAATGTGTGGATTAAATTATCTGTATTGCATCATTGGCATACAGGAACCCGATAAGGGTGAATACCTTTTTTCTCTGATGTTGTGTTTGAAAGGTTATGCTTGGATCATATTTTATTTATTTAACTTTTATGTGTGTGATTAAATTCCATATACTTCATGCAATTTAATTATAATTTACAATTGTATTATTAGTACGACTTTATGTAACAATTATACATTTATAGATTTAATGTAACATAATGTATGTGATTAAAATTAACTAAATCACACGAAAGAGGAATTGAACTAGAGACCCTTGTCTAGTATTAACATATTACACTATCTTTCAACTTGATATATTGACGGTTATTAAACACTCAGCAAGATACTGGAGCCCGGAAAAATCGTACGAACTCAGAACTTAACATATATTGATACTTAAAGTCCTCACGTTCGAATGACGTAGAGTGTGGAGATTGAAATACCACCTCAAGTGTTCTCGTCACTTGAACAAGGTTCAAAATTAAAAGTTCATCACTTATAGCTTTAACGTAGCATCAAATGACGACGTTAATAAAAAAATCAATGAAACCCACAGTTAGTAAATATTTAATAGAGTCAGGTCAGAGAAAGGAACATCTTTCTACACGGCAACCTATCTGTGGTTGATGAAATTAAGATTAGGTGACATGTAAGATCAAGAAACTAAGATTATATTTGAAGATTGCTTATCGAAATATTCATATCACTGGAAGAGATGAATTAGTGTATAATTATGTTGAAGAATGAGGTCATCAGTAAAAATTTGTTAACACAGAGGTACGAGTGCATGATCTTGAAGGATATTGCGTTAACATTAGAGCCTGTTAAGGACGGAACCACATTTACTAATGGATCCCATTTCGATCGTGTAAGCAATATTTAGACAAGAATGCCACTATATCCATCTGAAGTAACTTGTTAACAAGGAAGATTCTTCATTTCAATGAAGTTCTGGATACACTCTGCCATCTACATGATCCAAGGTTAATCTGTCCTCTTCAGTCTTAAATGATTCTATAGTATATTGACAGTTTCTCCCTGCTCATGATTATATTTCATTTCTATTACACGGACACCTTTACAGAGACACCATCGGGAATAATTGCTTCTGTAGCCCACTGTGAAGATATAATTTTCGATGATTTGGTTGCTTACCGCTTTTATACACTAATGTTATAATGCAGGATACGCGTATGGGACATCTTTCAGTTATTAGAATGCAAACTACCCGATGATATCCCCTTTCTTCTAAACTTTGTTGCCCATAGTTGTTGGCCTTTGAAGAGATCTACTTGTATGAGGAGGATAGATGTATTTAACAAAATATCCCAACACAGTAGCTGCTGAAATTACTATGACTTTCAATCACTTTCAGGATTAAGTCACTTATTTAATGACTCCTAATAATTTACTCATCATCAAATACCATCAAATATTTTAATATTACTCATGAATGTGTACCTTTATTACTTATTCTCCTCGCGTCATCCCTTATGCCAGATAACAGCTTAGATCATTTAATTTCCATTTATATTGTTACCATAGCAACACGTAACACTGTAACATGCTACAGCGAGATTTCTAATTCTGTCGTTTTTCTCTATGTATAAATAAATATTTAAAATACGTCACCTTTATTATATTTTTGTGATTCTTTTTTACATCTTTATTGTGTTCATTTTGATAAACTAGATTATTTATTCAAGAGAATTAAATTCTTTTTTTTACTCATGAAATTAATGGATTAAAAATAATTAATTATGATAAATGTAAACTGTTCCTTTTCCTATCGTAAAGCACACATTTTAAATTATAATTACATAAAAAAATCCATCGATTCAAACTATAATTCCAATTTTTCCAAAATAAGTTTTGTCTAATGGATGTTTTAAATATTTTCTTAAAAAATGTAAAGAAAGAATATAATTTAAAGTCAAATAATTATTTTAGATTTCTCCCCAATAAACATTGAAGAAAAGAGTCTTTATCTAAAGAGATATATAGATAAAAAAATATTTAAAATAATAATTAAAACGTTTATAAAAGTACAATGCTTTCTCGATTGCTTGAAATAAATAATTAATTTCACTTTTTTAATTCGGTCGTTTTTCTAATTGCTTTCTCAGTAGCATCGAATACACACGCGTTTAAAAGTACATCGTTCTAGGAAATTATTTACGATAATATCACAATTATGAATTACACGGCCATTACAATCACTTGCGTAGTTTTAATTTATTCGCAATCATTACTGGAAATAAATAAACATTTAAAAAAACACACACACAATGAAAAAAGGGAAAAAATGAATTTTCTTTACTTTAATACAATGGGAAAATCTTAATAAGAAAATAAAAATTAGCAAAATATAATTGCCTTTTTGTTTCTAATTAATACAAAAGACTTTTTACTTCAAGAAGCTTTTGAGGTGTATTTTCCAAGTGCCAGTATCGATTAAAAGTCACTCCACATTTCTCGTTCGAAAGAACATGCTTCGATAGTGTTATTTAATATGCAAAGTAATTTAAGAATGTAAAAATTAATTAGAATTCTATCACAAAAAATGTCTTTTTCTTCAGGGTATGGTACACGAGTAAAAGGAAAATCCACAAAATTAATATGATTTAATTAAAGTTATATTTCAGAATGTGCACACACAGAATTTAGGGTTGAAAATCATTTTTACATTACTATACCTCTTTTAAATATGTAATTACTATAGTTGTTTGGTTATGATAGTTTTCAGTAGCAGCATTATTTCTGTCAAGTTGTGGAATCGAATTATGTTTCCAACAAAGAGCATTGTGTAGTGGGGATGATACTCGTTAAATCTGCGAAGCTCCATGTTATTACTTTGTTGTGGTGTGGGAGTTTGGAAAATGTGCTGTTAGTTCAAGTTTTATCTTTTGACTTGACTGTAACTCGAAATTATAAAGCCGTCGACAATAGCCCTCGGGTTTTTCTAAGTGAAATCGGTTGTCATAACAATTAGATATCTACACTTTCCTTCTAACGTTCTACCCATTTCAGAGTAAGGCTGCAGTGGACAATCCCTCCACCCACAGGAAGTTTGAGGTCACTGAGGATCAGGGCACAAGGGACAGGGGGATGCGAGCGGCTTAGATGGAGAAGAACTATTTGTAAGGATGTATTAACAACACACTTTTTTCAAGTGTAATCGCTTTACAGAGTGTAATCAGAAGTTTATTTAGTCCTTGAAAAAGTATTTTTGCTTTAGAGATTAGTAAATTTATTCTAATGGGTAGAATAATCACTTGTGATCCAAACAGAGTATTGAACATTAATAAACAATCGATTGATCTATTAATTTTTTTCTTATCTTTGTATAGTCATAAACACGGTAACGAGTTAAAATAATTAAGAAGTATAAAGGGGAAAGTGTGACCATTCTTTCTGAAAACATAACTGAAAAGCTTTATACAAATATTTTTTTTGTATATTATCTTTGTAATGGGAAAAGTTTACTCAATATGAAGGTGTATAATTTGATATATGATTAAAATCATTTTTTATAAAAAATACAAAAGTATATTTTTTCTTCTTCTTTTTCTCAGTTTAAAAATGACGGAGAGAAATTTCTGGAATACCTGAAATACAGAGTAAGTAAAAATGAACATAGTGATTACAGCCAGCTATAACTATTTGATGGAAAAGAATTTATCAATAAGATTTGCACAGAATGTAGGCGTAACTTCAAAGTTTGTACAAATATATGTATATATTCTATGTGACTTACTAGTCACACGGACAAGGGAAACGTAAATTGTACTGTCATTTTTCTTTTGTGAATGAAGTGTTACATCCCCTTATCACCAATCGTTACCTTGACATGCTTCTGCTTTGGTTAATATCCTAGCCAGACTCTGATTCCACGAATTGCATCTTTCAGCAAGATGGAGCAGCCCCACACTGGGGTACGGAGGTTGGCAGATTTTTCAACCAACATTTTACAAAGCGTTGGATTGGTCGAAGTGTGAACCGAGACCGCCAGATCGTGCGAATTTTTGGGGGTTATGGGAAAGACACAAGATGTATGTGCTTCCTATGCCCCAGACAATTGAAAAAACTGATAATGCGCTTGCGTCGGTGACTGCACAAATGCTTCAGAATGTATGCCATGAAATGGAGTGCCACGTAGATGCTGTTCATATGACCAAGGGAAGTCGCATAGAACATCTATGAAGTATGTATACAAAATATTTAACTTTCGTCTACATTATGTGTAAATCTTGAGTATAAATTATTTTCCATTATATACTTATACCCACTTGTTATCGCTGTACTCATTTTGAATTACCTATATTTCATTTTAATTTCATAATACTGACAAAGAATTATGTAATTATTAATGTAAAAGTACATCACATTAATAACCTAAATCAATTTTTAATTTTTTAAAATTTTATTTCAAAGAAGAGAGTTAAATTCTGTTAAGCGAAATATTCGTAGATTTTTCCTTTAAAATTAACATATTTGCAATGTTAATAGTTTGTTATGTAACGTAGTCACAAGCATTCCCATAATCCTTGTTTTGTTGTGTTTCCAAATGAGCAATTCTGGAAAACGACATTTTGATACGCTGCATCTTAATGTAATGTCTTTGAGTAATTTGTGAAAACTCCCTTTCCCAAATAATTTTTTTTTATAACGAAGAATTAAGAAAAATATGGAAAAGAACAATTCATTAATGAGCCACTTTTCAGAAAGTCGCCTTAAGAAACACCGTATCCGCTGAAAAAGCTCACAATGCAATATCATTATCATTATCTAGCAACGATGGAATCTTGTTTACGAAAGTGGAAGGAAGCTGTGAAGCTTCGTGAGTGTAATCGGACTGGAAGAAAATGATTTTTTTGGTGCTTTTATTTACTCTCTTCTTTTAAAAAACGACATTGCGATAGATTCCTCACAATCACTGAGAATTCTGCCCGAAACCTATTTTACTTTATTAGATTTTTTTGTTACCTTCCTGATCTTTTTTGCTTTTCAAGAGAAACACTTAAGATGATAAATAGTAAATAGTTATTCGAAATACGGAATTTTAAGGCTGTTAGGTGCTCTTTCCTTCGGATAATGGAAGCTATTATTTACGAATGAATAATGGCTTTACGTTTCGTAATATGCATGATTGTCTCAGTAAATGCATATTATATGTGTAGTTTTCTTTGTTTGCAATGCTTTCTAAATAGTTTGAACTAATAAGAGTATATTTTTACTCTTCTTTTCCCAATGACTACATCAAGTGTTTTATTACTTGCATTACTTCTATTAGTGCTTAAAGATATTTGTTCTGAAATCTATGAGAGATTTTTTTTATTAAAATTGTACAACGTTTCAGTTCTTTTAAAATACTTTAAAATAATTATGAACAAAAATATACATTTAGACGGAATTATTTTTGAAGCAGTATTGGGGGGGGGGGGGTACTTCGAATTCAATTTCCTAAAATTTTTTGAATTAATTTACCTTCTATACATTAATATTGTATTTTTATATCAATGTTATACAAACGAGAATATCAGTTTAAACAGAGCAAGAATTCTCTAACGTACATTACAGAAGCTTTTTGTGTTTTCCTCTTTTAAATATTTACTAATGTATATTCAGAAAGAAATTTTTTCTTTTCATTTTTAATATAAATTCAGAAAAAAACGATGCTTTTACATAATATTTCTGTTTTGTCGATATTACTTTTCCTTAAAAGAAAAATGAGATTTTACCATCCGACTCTTCATATTTTAATTTTCTTATTAATTTACACAATTCTTGCTTTATTTCCTAACAAGATTTTAAAAAAAATAGTTTTGAATCTCTTTTTCTAAATTTAAATTTATATACAAAACAATGCGACAGAAATGAAGGAAATGGGGAGGGGGCTGACAATTTGAATACGATTTAACAAGAAATATAGGATAAAACCAGTTCACGTTACATATAAATCACGTACCTGAAAAAATTGTTGAAAAAAAGGGCAATTTTGTTAAAAGAATATATTAACTAACTTTTAAAACGAATTTATTGAATTTCGAGAAAGCATTATTGAAGTCCATTACTGGAATTTACATGCTCCCTGTTTGAAAATCGATATATATACTTTAGAATTTTCATTTTTATACTCAAAATACTTTACTATGCACCGCAATCTCCCCCTCAATGTTGAAAGCCACACCTTAACACCACCAGAACTTTAGAAAGTAAAATATTTTTTAAAACAAAAAGGGAGCCCTAAACAATGAAACATGGAAGAAGCATTATCTGGAATTTATCCCCTACCAGACTTCTCGAAAGCAGATAGAAAATCAAACCCAGTCCCAAAAATGATTACCCGGGACACCTCCACCCTCTTCGAAACGTGGCTCGTGACACATTGCCCGTACCTTTTGGTCATGAGTCACGCGTGCATTTTGTCTGTGGGCGTCCTTCCTGTAACGATAGCATCCTGAGATAATCGATCATAGAGGCAACGCATTTCCCGATACCTCAGCTATTTATCGTTTGGTTCCTGCCGATACAGCAGGTGGAACCCATCCCCTCGTGGATTCGATCCACCCAACATTCGATGCCTCAGATCCATCATTATTTGGGCTATCGAACGAACTAGTTTAGAAGATGTAAGAGTGTAAGGGGGTTTGTTATTGTTGAATGAGAACCCATAAGAATGAGAAATGGGTAGTTGCCTTCGGAGACTGATTCGATTCGTAGTGGTCAGTTGTTGCTAGATCTATTGTCGTATAGTTTAGACTTGTGAGGAGCTAGTGATACAGTATTTCAATATTAATTCTTGTGTTCTCTTTTATTCAATCAAATTTTATAATAGTTTGAAAAGCACGTTTATCTTCTGGTGTTCAAGATATATTGTAACCCAGCTATAAATGTTTGTGAATTTAAATCTTAAAATAAATTTTTGCTAATGAAACTACTTTTCAATAAAATTAACTGAGTTGTCATTTTTTTATGTGAGACAGGTGTACATTCTGTATATTATTATAATTTTAATAGTAAATATATCATGAAATCTGCTGCATCAAAATACTCGTATGTTAATTTGGGTCAAAGTCTGAATTGACGTTCTATAATTTCAATTTATGATCTCCACCAACATGAGGATATTCTAAATTTTACTGCATAAAATGCACTACACAATCTACTATAAGAGATTTCAGACATGCTCTTCGCGTTTCATAATCTTTTCTGGAAAAATAGCGCATATAATTACAATACTACAAGGTGCCATATTCAATTTATTTTCTGGTTCGAGTAAATTAGAAGTGATATATAAAAGAAAATTCTAATTTCTCGTAAAATGAAAGAGGCATTCCTCTTTTATTGAATATCCTACTTTACATTAATATGGTTCATATAGAAACCTTAGAAGAGTGAAAAGTCCAAATATTCAAATAAGTAATTTCAGTTTCGTTTATGTTGCAGAAAAAAAAAACGCCATTTTTGTTATCTGTGTATTTGTAACTGTTTTTTTTTTTTTTTGTCTATCTATGTGTCTATCTGTACACTTCTAGAAATAAAAATAAAATTATTTTTATTTATTTGATTTTGTATCAAATTTGACGCAATTGTTCAGTAGTTTATTCGAATGAAATATGTATATTTTTTACAAAAATAATTTTTAGCGAATATTTAAATGATTTTTTTTCTCAGAATTATAAAGACAATGATTTGTAACAGAAGAAAAATTAAAAATCAACACAAAAAATTTATTTTACTCAATTTTTGCAGATTTATACTTATTATATACGGTTGTTTAATTATGTAGGAAGGTTGTATATTAAATTTCTATGGCACTCTTATACATTTCCTAATGAAAAAGGCAAAATTTATTTAGAAGTTCTATATGACCTCATTTTATTTTTTGGTAAACAATATTTAAACGCTAAAAGAATAATCTAATTAAGTAATTATTAAAAAAAATATTTTTAGCATAATGTATTGTGTAACAATATATTTCTAATAACTTACTCACAATTTTTAAGAATAGTTACTAACTGAACAAACAGGCTTGCAAGTTGGTGCAAGCTTATTAAAATAACACCGTTCCAATAAATCTGTCTACATATTGATGATAGAATAACTATTCGCAAACCAAAATATATGACACTCATTTGATATCTCCTGTTAGTTGAAGCTAAATGAATATCTAAATCCAATATTAGGCTAATTATCAAAGTCTAATTAGCAGTTATATCTAAGCAACTACAATTCTTAAGAAAGACTTTCAAGAAGAAGAGGTACAATATCAATTTCAAATCCAAACACTCATAAATGTTCCATACGATAAAGCAACAATCGTAGCTGCAGAGGTTTGTGTTTCTAACTGACAAACACCCCACCTATCCTAGGGAAAGATTAAACCAAATGCAGTTTATTATATGCAGCTGTTCGGATTTCTGAGATCCGTAATTCTAGCAGAATAACAAGTCTTAGAAGCAGCAAAAGAGAAAGAGCTCCAGGAGCTTTAATTAATTCTCCGAGATATGGGAGACTCGTTTAAAGAGGATTCTTCGCATTCAATAGTAATAAGTAATAAATTACGTTTGCTTTTCGCTAATTTTCCATTTCTCTCTACTGTGTGTGTGGGGGGGGGGGGAAGAAAACCCACCCCTGTTTTCGTTTTCCTGAGGAAGCGGGGAGGGAAGATTATATTGATTAATCCATTAAGGTTTAGAAGTCAGATCGCGAAGGATTCTCTCTACAAATTTGCCCTGGTGTATCACAGGTGCGATAATGTATGCATTGCTTCATTCCAGTGTGCTTTGGAAAAGTTCATTTCCACATCGTGGAGTTGTTTGTAAGATGATTTTGTATCACTGTAATTCCAATTAGATTCGTACCCTCGATAAGTAAGGTGTTTGAATTAGAAACTTAATTGCCTGAGGTTATCCTGTTTGAAAATAGCATCAGGGCTTTATTTGCGGTAAGAATCTTGTTCTCCTGATATATGTTTGACATTAACAAACCGACAGAAGCTTATTTAATTTTTGGGAAACTAAATTATTTATTCAATGCTGCCACTTTGTTTAAAATTAATTTGGCATGCAGAAAGTACACAGAATATGAGTATTTTTAACTTTTTTCCTCAGTTAATTTGTTAATAAAAAGCAAATAACGTTTCGGAGATATTTTAATCGGATTCAGTGAATGCTTTAATATAATTGATTAAAATGCTTTAATATGGATGGAATAATTGTTTGAAACAACTCTTGAAAATAAATCTTTTCGAAGTGAAATTTCAATACAGTGATATAAATCGGATGTGTAATGAGATCATTTCGCAGTGCACGTTTTTAAAGTATAAATTTTGAAGTAAGTTTATAGTCCTATTTTTCATAAAATATAAGTTTTATTTTAGATCAAATTTGTTTACGAGTTAATGATGAATATCCTGCGCTGTTTTTCAGTGTTTGAAACAAACCCGTACAGTTATTCAAAAAGCCAGACATATTAAAATGTCTTGTATAAAACCAATTAAAAAAAGTTTTTTTATGTATATTTCACATTGTTGGAATAATATTATATAGAATCTAAACCGATGATTTAGTCAATTCGGTCGAAAGGCTTTTCATATTTTTATCAGTGTTAAGTTAACTTTAAAGGTTCCACATAACTTAAAAGGAACTTTAAATTATATGGAACCTTTAAATTATACAAATGGCATTTTTAGATTTTATCGCTTTTTTGCATTAAATACACATCAGAAAAAGTTACAAATTTTAAATTTAATAGCCATTTGGTTTGGAATATTGAATATAATGACAAATAACTTAACTCAGCCCATGAGGGCCAAGACTTACTGAGCACATATCAGTTTTCATGACCATGGAGCCTGATGTGCATGAGTATATACTCCGGTCAGGGGTTCAGTTTGACGCGAAACCCCCAGTGTTAAGTTCCCAAGCAAGCTTGGTTCATTTATCGACCCACTGAAGGGATGAAAGCCGACCTTGCCCAGCCCGGAGTTTGAACCTGTGGTGTGGAATCGTGATACACTACCACTGAGCTATAATAATATACAAATAGTTGCGTATAATATGCAGAGCATTGACGAGTGGTTAAAAGATAAGTAATTGAAAAAGAAGTATTTATTCAGCATACTCAACAAATGCCAATTATTACCCAGAAGTTATCACATTTGTCATTTTTCTGATAGCCGAGATAATTAACAAATTGCAGTAACAGTTTAAAAGTACAAGTGATGATCACATTTTGAAATAGGATTATATAGAGAGGCAGATGTGTGTGATATAGCGCATATTTTTTATACATTAAAACGTAGTTTTGTTTTTTCATTACCTAATCCGATTTTTTACCTTAACTGTAATATATATAAACTTATACAGTATATTTACTTTAAACTTTTATCATTTTAAATAAATTCCTTTTGATGTCAAAACAATTTTTGTAAGTGAAAAATGATTTTCAATAACTTTTCCATAAAAGACTGCTTTGTTTTCAGAGTATTTTCTACGTTTTATTACCTATTTTAATTTCTGGAAAAGTAATTGAATTTTCGTACTATAAAATAATTGAGTTTTAACTCATCATAAACTGAAAAATTATTTTTTGATCTTTCCCTGATATTGCGAGAAATATTCTCTAAGCATATTTAAATTTAAATAGATTCGTTTTTGAAGAAAATTTTTTATTTTATTTATGATGGATTACATAAGCTTTTTTATAAATGAGAATTATAAACAGTTCCTTGAAAACTATTCAGTCGAAATTTTTGTGAAATGAATTTCCAATTTTCTACACCTTGATAAAAATATTTCTTATTTCTAATATGCATTTGCCTCAAATATATTGAGACTGATGCAACCATTGAAGCAAATTGCTTAAAATAGGTTCTAAGATAAAATGCAAATAAAAACAAAAAGCTAATTTTAAATTCATAATGTCAAAAAATTTAATATACCAATTATTGCAGCCTTTACAATACGGGTCTTTACTTTAAATATAATATACAGACCGATTTAAAATGTATTAAGCATTTTATTACTTCTTTTGTGCAATTTTTCCCATTTTTTTCATTTATTTGTCGCGGAATATGCTCAGAAATATAATAATAAAATAGAATTCTAATTGATGCACATAGAAAAGACGGCTCTGTTGTCAAGACCGTTTTCAGTTTCAACTTGTGCTCTTGTCAATAAATCGCAAAATTAATATTTTATTTTATGTTCTTGTATTTCATAAAGTTCATCCACTGTAATAATTTTCAACGAAATATTCCGTTTGTTATTTTAAATTTATTGAAGTTGGTTATTATTTTTGCAATAAAGCATATTTGACATTGCCGTCTCGTATATATTGTAAATTTTTAATACAGAACAAAGTATTTTTTCTCATATGTAGTTATGGAAAAATAAAAGTATTGTTGTGATAATTCCTCATAGCACTCGTTTTATTTATGTATCCTCTTTCACAATTGATATCTTCCTTAAAAGTTTCAAGTTTTTTTTCTTCTTTCAGTTGTTTAGTTTTGTAGTTTTTCAAATACATTTGATTCATTATCCTGCTATTTTACCATGTTACTTGATTCATTCTTTTCTTTTGTTACATTTCATATCCTATTAGAGCTTCAAAGACATACATTATATTAAAATATAAATTATGTTTACGCACACTTATATATAAATGCAAATGTTCCAATATAGAAGCCCAGATTTTTGTAGAGCATAAACGAAAGGAACATTTTAATCATCTTGAGAGATATAAGTTTGCTTACGTGGTTATTTTTTACTAAAATTTCTTATTTAGTTTGGAAAGGAAAATCTGCATTCTTTCAACTAAATAAAACCATTTCTTTCCTCTAAAGTATCAGTTGAATATCAATCAGTCAAGAATATACTATGTAGATTTCTTGCATTGATCTATTTTCCCTATTCGACTGAATTACAAATGCGTTATTTTTTATTTCTTAAAAAGACATTTCTAACAGTGCAACCCCTCCCCCCCCACAGTGGTCATTATAAAGAGCTTAATATCCGTTGATTCATGGGATTCAAGGGGGCTAATAATCTTGCACATGTAGCCAAACTGAGACTTTATACCTTTTACTGACATAGTGTGGAAGTAAGGAGAGGTATTATCCCTCTGTCAATTAATCGATGTCAATGATTCAAAATTACGGATTTTCCCCAACAGCTGTCGTGTAACTTTAGAACTACATTAATTCAAATCAAGCATAAACGGATCAATTCTAATTTTTGTGTAATCTAAAAATAGATTGAAGTAATATTACTTTAATCGTGATAAAACTATGTATGGTAATATTTCGCTAGTTTAAGCTGACGTAACCTATGTTATTCAGTGATAATATTACATAAATTTATTATTTATCATATACGACAATAACAAATATACTTACCGAAGCACGTTAATAGTGAGGGAGAAGGAACGTGTAGCAGAATTAATGTTTTGTAAAGTTTTTAAAATAAAATAGGATTTATAATTAAGGAAATTAAAGAATAGTTACTCGTATCTTATATTGTCTGTTGATATCAGAGAAGATCCAAAGGATTACTACCTCTAAGGAACCTCAGCGCAAGAAAGGCATTGTTATTCAAGTAGACCCGAACCTGCTTTTGTGCCGTGGATAAGGAATGCACAAAAGAAAAATCATAAGCAAATATCTTGAAAATTCATAAGTAGCTATTAATACATAGTGTGTTTGCAGCTTGTTTAAAAAAAATAAATTTACAAGGTAATGACAGCATTAAAAAGTCTTTTATTGAAAATGTAAGGATCAAAGTCATACAATGTAGCTAGAAATTGGTTTTCCAAACATGGAGACATTTAATTTTTTCGCTGGACAATTTTTCAATATTTGCTTTGCTTTTATCAGATATTAGATCATCATCAGAAAAATCAGAAATTGCGATATTTCATGCAGAAAATTGGTTTATACTGGCTCTTTCCTTACTTATAGTTGCTACTCGTACTTGCTGAAGTTTATAGCTATACAATTTAGTCGGCGATTAGTTTTTGCAGCGACGTTTTGGTTAGCTTCTTTTATATATCTAGGTTACTATAAATACAAGATAGAAGCCTATTCTTGAATTTTAAAGCTTTTTCTAAATGAGCATCGATTGCAAAAAAAAATGGCATTTCAATTTATTTTTAAATTGAAGCCCTGCAAAGTCTTGTATGTCTAAGAAACATGCTTGTGAATGTTTGTCATTTTGATTCATTTTATGCATTTAGCGTACTTTTTTTATATGCCGCATAAAAATCGCTCAAAAAAGAGAGCACTGCAATAGTTTTAGTATATTTCATGTGTTTTTTACAATATATTCCAGTCTGAAATTGAAAGGGAAAGGGATATAATACCAAAAAAGGTTTTTCCTTCTTTCCTAGTCTGCTTTTTCTCATTATGAAATGACGGATATCATAATATCTTCATCATCGTAAAAGTAATGTATCTCTGCACTGAAAAATTAATTAGCACCTAAAAATAAAGATTAACTCTAACAAGCAACGGTAATCCAGGTTCTGCTTTTAATGCATCCGACTTTCCTCTAAAAGAGGCCGGCATTTTCTTTCTTCCTTCAGCATCTCTTCCAACGTGTAATGGAAAAGTACTTAAGTCACTCTGTAATTATTTGCAATTAAAGTAAGATTCACGGATTAGATTTCTCCCTGACTCAATTCTTTCGACTGCCAGAAAAGATTACGAATAATAATACCTAAATAACTTCCAGAAGGTGGTACTTTTTTCTAATCTAATTACACGCGAGGCTAAATTATTCTCTACGGGTTTTGGATGAGTAGGTACGAGATATATTCCTTACCTTTTTCCCTCCTCCACTTACGCCTTTTTAACGTTTCAAATGCAATTGCGCTTAAGTAAGCGGTACATTATCTCACTACTTGAAAAAGAAGAGGAGATTTGGTCAGAAGGAAGAATTTGGGTAAATACTTCTGCTATTCCGGCTTGGCTGGTCTAAGAATTTAATCCTAAAAATGCTCGTTTAATGAAAATTTCAACTGCTAGCGGAAACGGATGTAATGTGGAATAAATTAGACCTTAATGGAGTTAAAAGTGATTAAGGAGCTCATGTAGTAATGTTTGCAGCATAAAATGTAACTTTTTTAATGTGTATTCCGAGAAAATTTTTTTCTCTCTAATACTGAGGATCTGTCTCTTTAACAATTACAAGTGGCCGAATAACAGTGCTATATTTCAAGTTATTTTAATTTTAAAATCTATTCAAATTTCTCTTTTTTTGTTTATTATTATTTAAAATTGCAATACATTGCGGTCTTCATCGATTAATGATTAAAGTTTATTTAAAAAGTATTTTAATAAATTTTTTTAAAAAAACGCTATTAACTATCAAATGCACAAATTTCAGAACTATTACATAAAAACCAATATTTAAAACGGAGTTAGTTCGATCGTCCTATTCAATATACATAAAAAAAAAATCAAAATTCCAATTTAAAATACACTGAATAAGTTGGTATTTACGTTCAAAAAATCAAGTGCTTCGAGTTTTGAGAAAGAATTTGTAAAACTTTGTAACCCCCCCCCCTTGTTTACCTTGTGACCCGGCTAAAGATGTAGGAGGAAGTGAAGGCCGATTCGACATGATAATTTCTAGTTATTTATGCAGCACCTTAATTAACTAAAAACAATTCAATGAATCAGATTAAATAAGATGTTTCCGATTAGCCAGCAGAGGTAAGGTGACGTGAGTCACGTTTCTGAAGAATACTTCTAATAATTGATCCTCTTTTTATGAATCAATCTTCTACCTTATTATTGCTTTAAACGGTTGATATGCAACTAAGTGCCACTAAAACCTCTTTAATAATTTAAATATCAAAACGCACTATAAATATGACCAATACCTGAACTGTAGATAGTCTACTTATCTTCTAATGCGTAATCCTTCAATCTCTTGGTAACTTCTATTAGATAATAATTTTCCACTCTATAACGATCTATCTCTTTATTATTCTAACCTTCTATCTCTCGTCTCTCACACTGACTTATTAAAGCTCTTCCATATATCTATCCAACTTATATCGCACTTTATCTTGCTTTAATTAACTTTTTTAGCAAATGAACCTGAACTATGTATCTGCAAATCACGGTTTCCTTTTCAGAAAAAGGTTAGTTTTCATAGCCCCAAAGATTTCCCAAGAGGTTAATTGAAGGACGCGTATAGATCCGTCACAACTTATAAAAGATAAAAATTTGATTCGTTAAATTCATAGGAATAAATTTGCAAAGCTCCTAAAACATTATTTGTTTGTTATATTAAATACTTTTAAAGTCATGGGGAAAATGTGTTTTTTTAAAATTTAACTAGATATAAGCACTGAGTTTAAAATTGCTCAAAATATTTTATAAGTGTGCAGATTAAATGTTTCTTTTAGTATTACAATTAAATATAAACTTACAAAGACCATGCCTAAAGTTACAAGTCATATGAATCCCTTATAGGCGATGGGTCATGGTCACAAATTCATGGCCTACATTGAATCTGTCAGGTGGTAGGTTAGTCATGTACACACTAAAGATATACTTTGCAAACGAGCATATGCATGTTAAATTTGTCAAGGCTTAAAGTCCTCACGGTGGCGTAGTGTAAAAAGTTAGAGAATGTGGTGCAGGCCCAGGTGTCAATCTCGTCAAATAAGTGCGATTCAAAATTGCGAAGTCATTTGCCAACAGACTTTATATAGCTTCCTAATAAAACAACCAATCAATCAGGACCATATTAATCCTTACATTTTCTATAAAAAAAAGTTGCAGGAAATAATTCCTTCAGATATACCCAAAACTTGGGCAACATAATTTTAAAATTATAATATTAAGAAACCAAGAAATAGTTGAGTATGTAATGATCTTGCCTGAGCATCTAAAGGTGTGGGAGAATCGGATAGAAGACTAGCCATATTTCAAAAGCAATTTAATTTCTTCACAATACTAACCACAGTTCAAATTCAATCGATCAATGCTAAAAGATGCACCCATTTAATAAATATGAAGACAATTAACGAGGTACGCGAGACATGAGAAGACTTTAATGTTTTATGCACTTACTTAAATCAATAGCTCTGATTTATTCACTATTTAGTCTCGATTTAATCTCCAGTGACAGTTCATCATCTTAAGTAATTCAACTATCAAGTATTAAATATCCACGATTCACATTAAATTTGATGAATCTCCGCTCCGCTTGTAATCTCTCCTATCTCTTCTCACTAACCTGAAAGCTTAGAATGTATATAGTAGTTCTAATTTACATATTCGCGTTTTCTTCTTCGAGGAAGAGTTTTATAATAGAATAATTTTTAAACACCAGAAATTCTGCAAGATGACTTTTAGTTAAAAGAGCGTGGACAAAAAAACCCAGTTACAAGTAGAATTTGCAATTCAAAATAATATTATGTATCTTCATTATTCCAGGATCATCTGTTAGTTAAACTACACGGCGCTAATTCATCTGAATACAGCCTCGCAAAGAAAGAAATGAAATATATATATATATAAATAAATTTCTTGACATTTGAGTTATGAATTATGCACATAATTTAATTAGGACACAAAAGAGTAAATTAAAACAAATGACTGAACATATAAACTTCAGTAAAAGAATATATTTGCCACATCTTGGGTGCTCTGTTGATATATCCCCCCCCCTTCACTTAGTTGCTCCACCTTTGCAGAATAATGTTTACACACTGACGATCAACCTCTGCTAGTTGCACCACTTCTGGTTATTAGTGACGGTTGCAGGTCAAATCCGAGGGAAGGAAGCGGAGCAACGAGCAAGGGAAAGGACTACCTTTTCCTACAGGAAAGCCGGCATAACATTCGTACTTCCAGAAGCATTGCAGTGAAGCAATTACTCAGGCTCAGATTTTCTTTGCAAATTTAAATGATGCTGATTCAGGAACTTCAGAGATGAAAGTTTAAATAATAATTAAAAAAAAGTCCACCTTTGCATCTATTGCAATTTAATTCAGGGGAAAAAGCAGTGCAAGCACCGAAAAGGAAAAATGAAATTGAATGTGTTGTATACTTAAAGCATATTAAAGAGGAAGTCGTTAAAAATTATACTTTTTTTTTTTGACAAAAAAAGTTTTTAAGCAAAATATGATCTTAGGAATGCCCTATTAAAACGAAATTACATCCAAATAATGAGCTTTATAAAATGCTGTCTTGTAGAAAAATATCTAGAAACGAATATTTTAAACGATGTAAGGTTATTCAGACTTGAAAAAAAAATGTGAATTTGAGCTGTAGTAATTGAGTGGCAATACTTCGTAAGAGTATTAATAATGTAATATTGTGGTAATAGTTATATAATAATAATAATCAAGGATGGACAAATCAATTATCTTACTTAACAGTGAAAGGCAATATTCATAAAATGGAGAACAAGGACAAAAAAAAACCCAGTGCATAAAAAAAGTCAATTGACCAAATTTGATTCTGTTATATTTTCTAAAGTTGTCACTGACTTAGGACAGCAAAGTAAGGCGAAGTTCGTTTTATAGGATCCAAACCTACACCTTTAATCAAAAATTTATACTTAATAGTGAAAGAAAAATATTTATGATCATATACATATATTACAATTCATCTATTTCATAGAAACCCAGTAATTTCTTGAAATGATTGACCAAGTCAGTTAAAGTATTACTAGATTATCAACTTTACTTTTTCCTCTATCTATTCAACGTATTCTATAAATTAGCTAAAAACAGACCGTTTAAGTGATAAACAACTTGACATTAAAACAAGCTGATTGTTTTGTAAATTAACTAATGATAAATAGTTTAATAAAATCTCTCGAAAAATGTATTTCATATTGATCGATTGTATGTAGAAAAGGAAAAAAAAATGGTGTACTTAGTACATTAATGCACTAAAAAAAATACCTCTTCACAAAGAGAAATTTTCTTATGCAATCATCATGCAATAAATAAAATAAGTAATAATTTGCAAATAACTTACATAGTGGTTTTGAGGAGTAATTTCCCTTTTTTGTTACATGCATATGTGTTCATAACAAAAATAAGAGTGCAGTTAATAATATTGAACATTAATATCATCATTACTAATACTATATAAATGGTAATTAAGTAAACATAATAGTATTAAATTAAATAACATGATGTAATTCATAAGGCTGATATAATAAACAAATACAAGTATTCATGATTTACTAATCACTTAAAGTTTTATTAGACTCACTCGCTCTCAGATATCCATTATTGAAAGGTCCTATAGGTACAAATTCATATATTTTTAAATATAGAGGGTTCGAGTTTTGAAAGAAATAAGAACTTTTTCATTCATTGTTTTAAAAAAGATTTTTTTTAAAAAAATCAACAATTTATGGTTTTTGCTACTATACTAAAACTAAATCATGTTTTTGTGTCGTAGATAAGAACTGCGTAAAAAGAAATCACACAAAAAAATATTCGAAAATTTCATAAATATTTACATATAGCAAACTTTTTTCGACGTATTACAGATTTTTTTTATATGGTAGAGAGGGACCACACATAAAAAAAGTCGCGCTTAAAAATACATCAATTATTTACGAAATGTATGATAAAGTATTTCCAAATAAAATAAGTAATTAAATTACCCTTGGAAGCATTTTAAAAACATTTAATTTCTCATTGTATGCATGGAGAAGTTTTAAAAATACGCAAACATAATTTACTGCTACTCATCGTAACCCAAATCATGCATCTTTCTGCGATGCATCAAAACTGCTTTCATCGCTTTAAAATACAATTCCAATTAATTTATTTTTTCCCACCATAAAGTAAATAAGTTTTTGCGACGATGTTTCGTTGGTCATTTGCTTGTAGACGTCCCAATAACCATAAATGTATGACCAAAAAGCCCCCTTTTTAGAATTTCAAACTCCTTTCAGAATTGGTATCAATTTTAAGAAAATACTTTTCCGATTTGTTGGAAAGCTGGATTTCTGCATATATTTATCCGCTCTCAATGAATCCGGCTTTTCTTGTCCGTCTTAATAATCTATTAAATTACTGATAATGTCACTGTTATTGAAATTTTGTCTTCAATCAAATGCGCACTGCTAGCGCGTTTAGACAAAGCAATTGAACGTGCATTGGCGAGTGACTGTTTTTAATAAATGAACAGAGCCCCTTGAAGTGTATGTATGCACATTGATAGAAAGCATTACAGTGGATCTAAAATCGTTGAAATTCATATACAGCATAAAAAAATAAAACAAAACAAAAATCGCATAAAAAGAACCACACAAAAACTGGTTTTACTGTCTTATATACATTTCTATAAAGCCTACAGAAAGATAATACGAAATATAATAAGTTAAATACGACCTATCAAGACAGCGAAAAGATTCTGCAATAAGAATTGTTTATTGTAAGAATTGCAAAATATTTCTGACTACTTACAATGGGATACTAATTCGTTTAGTGTGTTATTTGTAGTACTGAATAAAAAAAGATATTTACTTATCGTGAAAAGATCACCAAGCAGTGGCGCCAATTTGCAGAGATAGTGCTTTACATGGAATGTTAACGTCATATCTAAAATCTTTATCTCTATTATACGATACACAATAATATTATTACGTAGATCGGGGTTCGAGGATTTTATGCAAAATCAGTCGTAAATAACAAGGCAATTCTTTAAGATCGATGAGTATTTATTGTCGAAAATCAATCCTTGAAATACAGGATTCAGCAGCAAAATTCACAGAATAAATAACAGAAGGATTTCACGCCCAACATCACTCAGACACAATAAACAGTGTCTAAAATACACGCATGTAAATGACTATTCACAAGCACAGCCGAGCTGATCAAGTTCAAGGCAAGTCCACTAATCGCTGATCAAAACAATGCTCACTACTCGCTGGTTGTAATCAAACTCGCAACTCGCTGGCTGAAACCAGACTGACTCTTGCGGCGAGTATCACTCTATTTATAGCCGAGACAGAAGGTTCCGGAAAGATGCGCTCGAATCAAAGATCGTGAAGTTAGTGGATTTCTCTACTAATTTCTAGAAGAATCCAGAGGGTCCTGAACTTGCCAACATGGTCGCCAACGTCGCCAAGTTGGTCGCCAAAACTGATGCCAACTTGGCTCTATCGCCAATATTTCGCCAAGTTTCCATTGAATCGCCATTATAACGTAAGGAACGGCGTTGCTTGTGAATATTACAACTTTAACATGAAATAAATTTAGCATAGAGATATATAAAGGCATTGAACATCCAAATACAAATTATTTACATTATTGTATACAAAATTCGTAACAATATGTTAGTTAGTAAAAATAATCCATTTTTCCAGTATAAATAGCTTTGTTCTTAATACAGTATTTTACAAATAGAAATAGAGGGGAAAGAGCTTACTTACGTTTCTTCAAACTAAATAATATTTTTTGTTTCTATAAAAATATTAATTGTTTTAAAAATATGTTTACTTGTTAACATCTAACTTTCCATCAATTTAATTTTAAAAAAATTACAATTCGATACATTTGCGATGATAAATTAAATTTTTGATTTTAATTTTTGTGGACTAATATCGTCTGGAGAACAAGACTGAAAAATAATACAAATGATTATTTGATTAAAAACCTTACAGTCCAAAATGTTTTAAAGTGTTTTTTAAGACTTGCTCAGAAATTTAAAAATTTAAATTTACACACACACACTTTGCTTTTATTTTTTTAGATATCACATAAAACCTTTAGAGACTAATTTTACTCTTTTCCCAATCTGCTTAAATTTTAGTGAGGATTTTTTTCTGTCCAATAAGTGCTCAAACTACCCAATAAGTGCATTGCAATATAACCATATCATAGTATAATGGTAGGCTGATAAAAATATTTTGAAGCAAATTGTTCAATGTATGCATGGGATGCATGCATTGGAATTTGCATGCAATACGTACGTCATAAAATGTTTCAAATGAAAATGTAATAAATAATGCAGCAAATAAAGCAATCACGGTACTGCGGCTACGCATTCGTAAGTAAGAGCTTATTGAAAGTAAAATATTAATTACAACAGGAGATAATCGTAAATCTATTACCACAAACCCTACCGTGGCCCTAATCCTGGAATAAGGTATGTCTATTATAGCCAACACACGACGCCAACCCATCAGAACATGCCACTCATATATAGAATTAAATCAATACCACACATGAGGCCTGTATAACTGGAGTTGCACATTTTACATCATTTCCATACATATTAGATAACAGGGGGACTAATGCAAGGTTCTCATAGGGAAAATCGAAAGTGATTCTCTTCCATGTCATTGGTTGAACATACCCATGTGACCAACGTTTCAGGGACAAACAATGGCTTTTAGCAGCTTCCTGCGGGTGATAAGTGCGTAATAAAACCCAGCTGTTATTCATCGTGGGAATAGATCAGCATCTAGAGAGAAAGTATGTATAGTATCTATATATATAGGTAGCGTTGAGGACTTTATGGGACATTTGCTACACAGAGTAGATATGATTTTATTAATTACATTTACTTTAAGAAAAGAACTGGTATTATTATCAATAGTTCATATTTAAAGTCTCGTAAGGTACGAGCTCTAAATTTATAATAATAATTCGGTATTAGAAATTAGAGAACGTTTAATGGAAATACACCTATATATGCTCTAGGAAAGAATGGATTTTTCAAGACTTAATATTTTGCCTATTATTTGTTTGATACTTGTTCTATGAATTATTTAAACACTCTGTTAGTTAGCGAATTAACTAAAATATTGAATTAAATATATTTTCTTTTAAACAATTTCATATTTCTAAAAAGAAATTCTTTTCTGTGGGATTATATTTTTGTTTTATACTAAACGGAAACAGTGATAACAATGAAAACGTATGAAGTGACAGAAAAAGAGGATTAATAATTCGGAAGGTTTTTTGTCACCATGCCAAATTTAGTATTGGGAACCTTAACGATAAAACCTTTGCCGTCTTCTGGGATATGTGCTACTGCAAGATTCTTAATTATCGCCCCGAATCCTGGCTATAGTACTTAAAACAAAGTAAACGTCCTGAATTCAAGCTTAGAAACATTTTTATACATTGTAATACATAGTACATACCACAAACTGGTGTTATTTTAAAACGTTTAAGTTTTGAACATTAAATGGTGTGATGAAAAGTAAACGTGGATTTCTATTCGATTTGTCATGCCTATCTTTAATTAATAAAATTGGTCAATTACATGCTTAAAATTTGGATCACACATAATAAAATGCAGGTAGACAGGTAATCATGGTCACGAACACGGGGCCTGATAACATTGAAGACTATCCGTGTTAAGAGGCCGGTACACGTGAAATTTTTCAAAGAACAAAGCCCTAAAAATGATGTAGTGTGGAATATTTGAAAGTAGAGGAGCCCGCTCAGGTTCCTTCTTCGTAATTTGTAAGTGGTTCAAATTTATCAGGCCTGTCGCCAGTAGCCCTGGTGTAGGTTCAAAGTTCGACGTCATTAATAAAAAATCATCGTCTTCGAAATAAAATAAAGCAGCTCACTTAAAAAGCAATGCATGCGTTTCAAATAGTCGAATTTCTTGAACCGAAACAGAAAACCAGTTTTTCAAAGTTATAATTTATTTATTAAAATGCAAATATATGACAAAATCTTGCAGTTCAGATTAATTTTTGATTTCTAATTAATATATTTAATCCTTAAAACCAACAGAATGTAATTCTTCATCTAATTAAATATCTTCAATTTTCCTAAAACAGCGAAACATCAAAAATAGTTTTGTAATTACATCACAAAGAATAGCAAAGGATTTACGAAAACAAATCCTCAAGTAATTTTTGACGACACCATTTGTTCCCTGTGTAGAAAGAATAGTCTTTTCGGCCCAAGTTCAGATCAACAAAAGATTCTTTTTATTCGATTGGTCTCTTTCTGTTAACTCAAATGTCTACAGCAGCGGCCAGACTCGATTGTGTCTTTTAATCTCTCATTTTTCTCTTGTGTCTATGGTCTTAACCCCTAGAAAAATTATTTGTATGGAGGTGCTTTCTTTAAGCCGATTTCGAACGATGTTATCCTTTTGTCCACGACCTGACACGAAATTAAGATTTAATCGTGGTGATTTGAGATGACGCATTTTTAGGCATGAGAATTTAAAAGTTTAGTAAAATTGGGTCTTTCTATTGCAATTTAAGTCAATCAGTTACAAATAATATTATGGGGATATTATCAAATAGATTTTTAAAAAGTAAAAACTGCAATTTTGTACTTTATTTCAAATCTGTTTCTTATAATTAACTGTATATGAAAGTGCATATCCAAGGAAATCGAGTTATTAAGGGACTGTTAGATGCCATTTCTTCACTTCAGTCGAAGAATTTGCTTCAATTCTGGTCTCACTAAAGACATACCATGTAGAAGAGCTCATGCACATTAAATCTGTTGGGGCTAAAATTCTTCACGTTTGTGAGGTATGGAAGTTAAAGTGTCGTTCCAACTAAGATGTAGTCTTCGCCAACTAATCATGGTTTATTGTTACAAGATTCGACACCAATAGCCATCGTTTTGTTTAACGTTAATAAATATTAAATTAGTCAAATGTATGGATTGTTTCCTGTCTCATCTTGTGTGAAGAGAGGAGAGAATTCCTTTCACTCTCGAACACAGAGTTAGGGAGTGCTGTAGTGAAGTCATCGGTACAATGATTAAGTCTAACGATGCAACAAAACATTATCCATTTTCAATACACAAGTAGCTGAGTGTGAAGATCGTAGCTTCCAAATTGTCCTTTTAGCTGAATCAACTAGTGGGGAAGAAGAATCTGTCTTTTTGTGCTTGAGGGAGTGGCACAGAATAGACCGTTAGTGGGTGAGTGAATATTAACGTCACAATTTCATTTACTAGAGGGCTTTTGGCGACGCACCTCGCAGTTTTGAACCATGGTCAAACAACAGAGAGCCTCAAATGATCATGTGTGAAAGAACCCAGTCAATTTCTATTTAAAATTAATCTTCGATTGTCTGATAAATCAGTTAGGCATGGCAGAAGTTGACTCATATGAAAGGGCTCATACGCTCTGCTTGTAATTGTTTATTGTTGTCACTAGAGTTGAGAGGTTTCGTTTGCAAAATCTTGACTAGCGCATTGTTAAGTCTTGTGTTTCTAAAGACTTGTCGTGTAGAGGGATTGATGCACGTTAAATCTGTCGAGTTTCAAAGTTTTCACGCTGGTGTGGTATGGACAATTGGTTAACAGAGCACTCATTATATGACTCTAATTTACTATCAAGAGTTTAGAGTAAATTGAGTTAGTAACTAAAATATAAAATTCCCGTGAAATGATCCAACATGTACAAGAGATGCATGCACACGTGTGTACAAAACATTCACATTAAATGTTTGATTCCAAAAATCAGATTGAAACTGCTCATTTAAAGTAGCTCTTTCAGAAAAATTTCAGAAAAGCTTCATTCTTTTATCTAAATCATTTTCTCTTTCATTCAATTTGGGGAAATGATATTTGGTTCTTTTTTTGTGACAGTTTTAGTTTAATTAATTCAAGCTCTCGTAATCAATTCTTCCCTTTCATTCTTCTTTAATTCAAAAAAGAATTCTAACTTTTAGAAATTTTCATTCACGGTAAAAAAAATAATTAATTCTTTTTCAATTTATTCTTTTAGCAGCCACTTGAAATTAACTATCTTCTAAGCATTCACAAGGCATTTGAATATGTAAAATACTGATGAAACCAAACGGATCTCCTGCAAAAATATTTGACTTCCACACATAAAAAAAATAATGTACCAAAGCAATTAATTTACAGAATGTCTGCTGCTGCTGACTAGAAAATTAAATACAGTGAATATTTTGCCCTGCAGGAACGAATTTTTTTTTTTGTTTTTGAATATGAACAATTCAGAAATTATTTCCTGAAGTCCTTCGTATATCAGTACTTTCATTCATGGTTATTTCTCAAATTCGTATTGATATCTTGATACATTTTAGAAAATATTAAGCAAATTATATCTTGTAAAAATATATTTTTTGTAGTTATCAATAAAAAATATTTCTTACTGAGTTACACTAAATATAATTCTTTCTCTTTGACTTAATATGGGTTTACTAATATCTTCAAATGGCCTCACTCATGAATCCTATTGAATCGTTCTCCATCAAGATCACTAGTTGTTTTTTCCAATATATTTGTAATAGCTTCCAAACTATCATGTATCGCTTCTTTAACATTCACGCAGTAACAACCCACTTGGAGTTGTTGGTTCGAACAAAGATCAGCCACAGCCAGTTTTAAACACAATTTTATTTACTATCTTCCATTAATCAACCAACACATTTAAAGGTATAGAATGCACTTAATAAATAACTGGAAGGGATATCACATAGGCTTAATGCTACTAACAGATAATTGAACTTTACTTAACTGACTCCTGGATCGCTCTCGACTCCTACACTAGAATTCCCCGTAAATATCTTGCTTAACTATACGACCTCCTTACATAAATCTTGTTCACAATTTTATCACTTTTAATCGCCAACTACCAACCAGCGAATATCCATTCTTGCTTACACAAATGCCAACGCTTAAATAGAATAATTCCTTTAACTAAATCCCGTCTTCTTTTTGAGGGAAGTTTTCAACAGAACACTTACAGTTAAAAAGAATAATTTTACCAAAGGAAATTAGATGAAGATTCGCGGATGACCCGTAGCACTACCACTATTTGCTATATTTATGTGGCAATACTGATTCGCATACTACACGGCTCCTGCACAAGGGGAGGTTCTTGTTTCAAATAATATGGCTGCGGTCACCTAGTAGTTATGGTGTTGAATTATGTGGCATCCGTGACAATTCGGTCACCAATACCCACCGTGTAGAGGGGGCTGATGTGCATTAATTCTATCGAGGCTCCCGTTGGCGTGGTGTGGTAGTTTGGAGTGAGAGGAGGCAGTTCATGTGTCTTCTTTATCGCTTGAACGACGTTCAAATCTACGAGGTCTGTCACCAATAGTCCTCATGTTGCTTTATAGTGCGACTAAGAAAACACTTCCTTATACATTTGTCAAATAACGTTATAAAGTAGCCCAAGAGGTAATTTAGCAAAATGTTCTAGAAAATTCCAAAGAAAGGCATCATATAATATATTTTAAAATTATTGCTATGTGGAAAAAATGTAATTTAAATGGGATTTCAATATCAAGAAATTTCCATTAATTGTATTTAAAGATTAATCGAAAATTTGTTTCACGGATTAGTTTTCCTTCCGTTTTCAATTGTATGTGCATTTTGTTATAAAATTTATATTTGCCATTATTCTTTACACTCATAGTTTTGTTTTACTCAAAAACAAAAAGTTCACGTTAAATCTCGTGAAAATCACAAATAACAAAAGTACAGCAAAGAAAAATGCATAACTTTTCTAAAAAGACAGATACTTGTTTGATTCCCTTATTGAAACCACACTGTCAGTGTTATTCAACAGTTGCCAATAAGTATATTAGGTAAATTCTGATACAATATTTCAAATCTCGCAGCTAAAAAACGGATATACTAGACCACGGGAATCAAAATTTAAAGTACGGATATTGTCGATCGCAGCTTCCCATTTTAAAATGCAAAACATACCTAGCATTATCTTTGCGATGGCGAAGAAATTGCTTGGGGGAAAACTCGACTTCGCCTTGCCTTATAACTTGAGTTACTGAATGTTTCAACAATCCATCTTCGTTACTAGCTAAGGAATGTAATCTTTCATCAACATGAGACAGTACTGAAAGGCGTTTTCAAAGATTATCTATGGTCCTTCAAAGTTTGATAGCTTCAGTAAAGTTGCGTAGAAAGGGAGACGGAACGATAAGCTATACTTCTTGATGCAAATATTTAAAATTTAGAGCTTTAGAGAGAGAGAGAGAGGACAATACCTTAGACAAAATTCGGCGCTTTGTAAATTGATTATATTTATATATATTAATGGTATGTATAATCCGAAATTAAATAAGTAAATAAGTCAAACGGGCGTGTGCAGTACATTTGTGACCTTTAATGAATGCTTTAGTTCTAATTAATGCATTTTATGATTGTTTAACTTGATTGATACATTTTGTAACAAATTAAAGAATATAAATAGAAATTAGATAATATTTGTGCAAGAAAGTCTTCTGTTCTGAAATTTAAAAAGACATTAGCAATGATTTTAAAATAAGTTTTTAAAATTGACATTTTTTCTTCATTGTACAATCTCGAGTTATTGCAATACAAGCAAAATTATTTATATAGCAAAATTGAGTTTACATTAAGATCCAGACATTTTAATTTACTAGCAATGCTTACATTTTTATAATAATTTGAAGAATTTGAAGTTTCATGCAAATTTTATAAATTAAGAGAAAAATACGAATACTTTTGGTAGTTGCATTTGAAAAAAAAAATGCATTTTGTAGATTTTGTGCACTTTTTTTCCTTAACGTATTCGTACACTTTCAAAACGGCAAGAAAGTAACAGGTTTCAATATTTTCTAGCATTTTAAATAATTTTTCAGTGATTTATAATCATGCTACTTTGAGAAAAAATCATTTAACATTTTATGCACGTGAAATTCTTGAGATAGTTAAGATTATGTATGATGAGGCCTTGATTTTGTAACATTCCTCTGCGTTTTATAAAAAAATATAACTTGCAATTGTTTGTGAATATTTATCACAAATAAATAAGTGGGTTGATCAAACGTCACTACTACAAAGTAGAACTAGACTTTTTTTAAAATCTTAAACAGCTTCATAACTAAAACAGAAATTTTTGCATCATTATAGGTTACTACTTTCCATATTTTGCATACAAGTTAATATAAACATAATATAGCTTATGGTTGCAATATTGTCTTTCACTCGTATGTTTTACTCGTTGTAATTAACCTTGGACTAAGCTTCACCTCTGCTATATAGTTAGGTTAATGCATGTTAAATATGTTGAGGCTCACGACAACTTGAGCCCTGAGGTGCGGGAGCAGATGTTCCGATCAGGTGGTCAGTCTGACGTGAAATCCACTGTGTTAATTTCCCAAGCAAGCTTGGATCTCATTTATTGACCCTTTGAAGGGATGAAAGGTTGAGTCGACTTTTCCCAGCCCAAGGCTTGAACCTCGGACATGTGGTGTGGAAGTTGCGCTGCACTACCACCCAGCCATTGAGCTTCCATAAAACTTTATATTGCGACAAAATTAAACAATCACTGAAATATGTTTCCTTAAATTTTAATTCAAGGTATTATGCTCTTTGATTTGATTGAAACAATAAGAAATAATGAAACTTCACTGAGAAATATTCAAGCTTATGAATTTCCGAAGTAATATTTTTTCCTACTTTTTATTTATTCCAGATATGAGTGAATTTATTTGCAGATGGCAGTACTTTCGTTGACTTAAATATAGCCTGTTATTTTCAAGGATAAGTAGAAACATGCATAGTTAAATAGTTTTAATGAATTAAATCGACACAATTATTAAAAAGTGTAAATAGATAAATAGCCTTTTTAGAATTCATTAAACAAAAATATTGTTTACTACTCCGTATGACTGATTATGCAAGAGGCACCGTAAAGTTTTAATTATTACTAAAAATAATCGAGGATGAGACTTAATTTTGTTTCATATTAGTAAGACTTGTGTACATTATCATCCTCTAGATTAATACAATTCCCGATTCCCCCGATTCTTGGCAGAATTTTTCAGATTAGGTTGAAAACTGTTCCTCAACCTCAAATACCATAAACGTGTTGTGACTTAAAGCCACCCCTTACACTTCTACCTCCCTGTCTATCTGTAAATACTGCAGGATGTGTAGGCGGACTTAAATGATCAAACGACATAATTGCAATTCAAATAGATTTATTGATTCTTATCAGCAAATACGTTTAGACACACACTAATCAATTTAAGAAAAACAAAAGAGAGTGGAGTAACTAAGCAGGGAATCACTACTAGCGGAATATTCAGTATATCAACTGAATCTAGGAAAGCTTAAACGCACACAACTACTGCTACGCGACGTACGAATAATCTCAATATCTCAAATAAAATCACTGACCTTATATTTTACATCGGCTGTTCCTTCGTGATGACTTCGGCCTTTTTAATGGCTGGAAGAATGAGTGAAGAATCCACGCTCTGTAATAAGGATTTTCACTGTATTCAAACCGCTTCTCCTCGCGTACCTTCACACGTAACAGGCTACCTACACTTTTCAACAACTTCGTGCTGACGTCTCGATCTTTAATTCACTTAACTTCATTCTTCCTATCACTTAACTTCTTATCTCGCGAAAACCGAACTTATATAATATATCTTATTTACATAAATCATGCCTGGCTCTCGGTGAAGATTGGTTGAAATAAATAAATTGTCTTGAGGAAAATAGAGGAGGTTAGTCAAAGACCGTATAGATCCGTCACAAACGTTATACCATAACATCATTTCAATTGTCAAATATCCCTCACCGAGATAGTTCTTTAAACTCTGAGAATGAGAGTTTGTCTCTTGGGTCATGATCTGAAGAGTAGGATGGATGTGACAGCATTTCAAAATCACATCGCTTTGATTCTTCTATCTCATCACGAGATGGATATGCACTTTCAGTAAGAAGATGGACTCTTTTTTAATAATCGTAACTCACCCTTTCTGGATCAGAGAATCGAACCATTTGTTCAGCAATGTGCAGTAATAGTGTGCAATTCTCCAGTTAGTCTGGTATAATGACTTCACGACAGTTTTAAAAAAACATTCACATAAATTTCTTGGGTCAGTTTATATGCTTCCATCCCAGAATTTTTTCTATGGATCGCTTTTACAGATAGAAAAATCATCCATTGCTAGCAGGAGATCGAAAAAAATGATCTTCGTCTTTTTCCAAGACGATTAAATACCTCGACAGGTCGCGTCGTGTTTTCTTCTAAAACGAATCCAGTAATCGTGTCACCCAGCATGCTGAAGTCATTTACATGTACAGTTTCTCGTGAAAAATTTTCCGTATACTCTCGTAATTAAGATTAGTCTCATTCATGATCCTTTGTTTTGTTGCTGTTCAGTTTAATTGCATAATGCCAACTACTTTTTTCACTTACAGCATCGTTCTAGAGTGATGGTCATCCATTTCTTGGAACGTCTGGGAAAGTCAAATGGCCAGTTTGAAAATTCAATTCACAACAGCATCATTTGCCTAAACAGTGATCCTTTTATTGTGGATTTGCTGGAAAGTGTAATGTTTCAAATGAAGGAACTTGATCACACTGCGAGCTTCTATATTAGTCCAAGTATATTAGAGGTACATTGCAAAGTCAGGTTTTGGGTCCCAATCTTGATCTTACAAAGGATACCAAAACCATAGAATAGGCTTTGGGTCCCCGAGAACCTTACATTTCCCCGTGATGCGGGGCTTATGGAAAGTATGTTACGCTTCTGCGCCATACTCTCCGGGGTGAGGATTACATGAATCTAATGTTTCCTGAAACCCCCCAAAATTCAATATAGTTAGAAAATATAGGTATAAAATGCATGTAGAAAGATTAATTAAAATACAGAATAAGTTTCATGCAGTTACTAGTAATAATTGTAACATAATTCCCCTACTTAAAATGAAATCTAAATCCTGTTATAAATTCACTAAATATCTAAAACACTGCGTTACCGATCTCAATCTAGAATTCTACGGAACAAATTTTAAAACTGAGTTTTTGCCGCTTCTGAAGTAAAGTAATATTCTTTGAGGGAAAAAATGTGCAAGTTTAAAATAAGTACGTTGAATGAGAATAAAAATACTTCGATTTAAATTCAAATTTATTCTGCATCACATGTATATGCATATTAAGTAATTTGAATGTAAGGAGTATTCAATTTAAACTATATTTATTGTCTTGAAAACAACTATACAATTAATTCACATATAAATAAGGCAAACGTTTAAAATATGCAAATTTATAATGCATGAATTTGTTCAAGCAATAGTTTTGATGATAATGGTTCGACTGCCTTTAAATTTTTCAACGCATTAATAATTCCACACTCTAAATGCAAATTGGAATTTTAGATTTAGCGAAAAGAATAAAATCAATCGAATGTAACAAATCAGCATATTCTTCTTTTCTCGTAAGAATTCATTTTGAGAACACTAAATGATTATTTAATTCGACCTCGAACTGTTTCTGCCTTCCACGACCGATGAAATCCATTTCGTTTTAACAACTTTCTTTCAATTTCTAACCCAGTGATGCAATGAAGTAAGTCTTTAGCCGAGTTGGAGATAATAAATGTTCGGTAATTTGTCCAATGACCGAGTGGCTCTGGGAGGGCCTCATCCAATGACGAATCGCCTGTTTCTTTCCATACTTGTTTGACCCGTTATTACTGGTGATAGTGATTCATGTTCAGAACAATCCAGAATTCCCTTTCTTCATTTCTTACCCTTAGTGTTGTTGTTACTACATCATCTTTCGGCGTATAATAAATGCGAGCCACTTTTCCTAGCAGATGGTTTATGTCCCGTCATTTGTTCCATGGCTTTTATTTTGAGAAGAGCAAAACTTTCTCTCTTATAAAGTACCGCCTAATAAATGGAGCTTTATCTTAACTTTAAAACGTTAATAATTTTTAAATATGCATGTAGTATTGGAAAAAAATACTGAATAGTTTCGAAATATTTCAAATTAAATGCTGCTCGAAACAAAGCGGATTTTAAATTGACATTCAAATAATAGTGATTTATAATATATTATTTTGAATAAAGTGAAAATTGCTTTGTTTTTTAAAGAAAATGTAGATAATCTGTACTGTTGCCGATATAATAATTAATGGACTGTATGTTTTAACAAATTTTAATGAGCGAAACGGATCCCAACCATATGGGATCGCTATACTTTTCGAACTGAATACAAAGGTTACAACAGTTGGCTCGGAGCAAAATCTGTACAAGGAATTCTCGCCAACTGGCGCCAACATCCTGCCCCACCTTGCAATGACGAAGGCATTCAACAAAGTTTATATTATACAATTATTACAATAAAAGTTACAACAATATAGTAAGAATACATGACAATAACAATTACACAATTCAATAAAGATACAATAATATTTATAAATACAATTCTGATGACAAAATCAATTGACATATGGTAGATTGGCAATTTTAGTGACAGGCCTTTTATAAACTCCTTGGTTATCCTTTAAAGTCACTGACTAAAATATCCTTACCAGGGTGCAATTTTAAAAGGCGTGCCAAATGCCATTTTAAAGTGTCTGAATTCTCTGAGGGTTTAACTAACACTAAATGCCCTTCTTTGAAACCTACATTGCCCTTACACCATTTGGGTCTCTGTTGCAGTCTATTTAAATATTCTGAAGATGTACATAAAATTAAACGTTGGACGAACGGTAGATAAGATATATCGAAAGAAATTTCTCTGAAATCTACATGATGTGCAAATGATTAAAATAAACTTGGACAAAAAAGTATATACTATATATAGAGAGAGAAAGAAAAAGTCGAACAAAAAAAAGTTGTCAATGTGTTTCTGAGGATTTCGAATGAGAAGTAGATGATGGGTATATAAATTAAACAATTTATAAACACATCTAATTTGTATACCCATTACATACTTCACAACACAGAAAGTAGGTAATGTTTAAATAAAAAAATTACTCTGAAAAGGTAAATAATCTACAAGCAAAGAAAAGATTTTAGCGAAAAGTAAATTATCTGCAAATGAAGAAAAGTCTTCAACAAACAGTTGATAATAAGTAAATATATATAAACAGACAATACTTGGCCAAAAAATAGATAATTTACATATATATCAAAGATCTGAACAAACAATTTTGCCGATTCTTTATCATATTTCCATTAATTAATCTCCAGAATGGATTTAATAAAATGTTTGGTAAAAGAAACATCGAGGCTAAGAAATGTGATACATTCAGATGAATCTTACTATTTAAGTTGTTGTGTATTGACTGAGAGAGAGGAGAAAAATAAAAAAATTGCAGAGGGCATCATAGAAGCATTATTCTGGTCTTATCAACTTTACAAGAAAAAAATTCAGAAAGTCTCTATCCCAATCGGATTATTTTATTGGAAGTCTATTGTTTAGAAATCACAAGAAAAAAAATTATAAGCTCTTTAGGTGTTACATTCAGGTTAAGTTAAGCTGTTACACATATTCAATATTTTTATTTATTTGATATTGATTATTCAAATACGATATTTGAATAAACAGGTTGAGCATTAAAGCTGTGTTTGAGTAAATATATCTCTCACGAACAACGAAGCGCACTTATGACACAATAGATAATATGCATGCTTTAACTAAAATTACACTGAATAATACAGAAGTAGTTTAATTAACAGTAAACAATAAACGTATAAAAATGCTTCAACCAAAGTTACACAAAATACTAGACAAAGAAAAGAAAACACATACCACGGGGAATCGAAGTTGTGTGGATTAACGAATTTGAGTCTGAAATACAGATAAAGCGTAAATTTCAGACCATTTACAACAGAAATTCACCATCAAGTCCCACAGTTAACAATACGAGATTTATGACGACCGGTAGCTTATTGCTAACATTAAAATCTAGACACCTTGGCATTTTTTAGGAAAATATGTAAAAAAAAAAATATTGCTCGCAAATCTCCAATTGATGAATGACACTGATGAGATCAGAAGTCAAGTATAACAATGGCCATCCAAACAGTTGATTCTGCCAAGTTTCCCAAGGCGTTGCTAGAAATCTCGTAGTCTCAATGTTCTGCACATGATTAGTTTGTGCTCAAATAGAAATCGGGAAATAAAATATTACCAAAAAAAAATTGCATCATTTCTTTATCCGTAAGTGAATTTCATTGCTTGCCAACTTTTAATATTTTTATGGTCTAAAGATACATTTAGGAACTCTGCATTACACTCCTATGGGCTTCATTTGTTATAACGTTATCATTGTTAGACTGTCTGTGTGTAGCCTGAAGTATGAAGCATTTTCTGTGTATTTGTTTTTCGGAATTAAATTAGGACAAATTTGCTCGAAATACACTTTTTATACCAGATGTCCGTCACCTACTACAAATTATCTTCAGAAAATTATAAATTTATTACATTGGTGATCCCAGAATATCAGTATTCTTCAAAAGTGTGTTAAACATTAAGGAAAATAAACTACATGGGAAATATAACAAAATGTACAAATTTTTTGTTAAAACTTTTGAAAGCTTATTTATAGCTAAACGTTTCGAACGAAAATAAAAATTAATCAATCTATATATTTTTATAAGTATTGTAAAAGTTTAGTAGAGTAGGATCTCTAAGCGTTTTCTCGTTGTTTCAACGCAGGTTTCGCTTAAAATGAAACTCCGTTTTATATTCTAAGTATTTCATCACTTTGCTGAACCATATGTAACAGAAAAGAACTTCTAAATGGGAGTATGGTTTGGTCATCAGCATCGAGGCAATTCATTTTATTGTTGTGAAATAACACTTTATCTGAAGCAGAAGAATATACAATCTTTGGACGTGACAATTGGAGCTCCGGAGTAAATTTTCAACACATATATACTTTGAGTTTGTTTTCAATCTCATAAAAGCAATTGGAACTGTTCCTGTCGCTGTAAAACCGTTAGAAAAAGAGACGAAAGAAAGATTTATTTTTATGAATAATATTTAATTGAAAAAGAAAATAATATATCGTATAAATAATATTATAATTGAAAAATAAGAACAGATTATATTATCAATAATAAATGTTCCTTAGCGATGCATCCAATTTCGGTTCTGATATGCTCTCTATTTATTAATTAATTATTATTTATTATTTTAAATCATTTCTCTCAACTAGTTTTAATATTTTTTTAAGCATAAAGTAAATATTAACAATTTAAATGAATTCAGAAACGAACTAAGTACTGGTTGTAATGTTGACTTCATGGTGTTTTGATCATTTTGGAGAAAATCCTTAATCTGTGTTTCTGTTTCAACGTAAATTACTTTCGTTTTTTTTTCTGAAGTCATTTATATAAAATCATGGCGTATTTTTTATAAAGATCTTTAGAAATTCATTTTGAATTTTGTTCTAAAGCATTTATTCTATTCTAATTGCTATTGTAGGTTTTTCTTTTTTACTATTCGACTAAATCTTATTCAGAGGAAACAATTGTTTTACACGATTAAATTACTCCACTCTTTGTTCATAAAATGGTAGAAAATCCTAAATAAGCCTGTGATCTGAAGCGTTTCAAAAGAAGTTACTAAACTTTCTAAATAAAAAAAAGAATTTTTTAGCACCATTTTTTTTCTTTTTAATCTGCGTCGAGACGTAGTAAAAAAGGATACTGAATATAAAAATATAAATTTAAATGAACATTCAAAAAAATAAACCTTCACGTCTTGTTTCATCCTTAGAAATATGTATTGAGTTTTTTTCCTTGATATATGTTAGCTATTTTTTGGCTGAAAATGTTTTTTTTAAATTTTTTTATTCTCAAGTATTTAATAACATTAAAGCTATGTATATAGTTTTCGCATAACTGTAAGAAAATTATCTTAAATAAAAATGGCTTTATTTACGGATTTGATTCTGAAAAGGAAAATGAATTGTAAGAACTTCCCTGTTAATAGGGAAGAAAAAAAATAGCTTCTGTGTGTATGTGAAAAGTTTTTTTTTTAAATATGCACGTTTAAAACTTATAAACAGAAAGAATATTTTTTATATTAATTTCCAGACATGATTTATATAAGTTAGTGCCAATAAGAATAATAATTTGTTGCTTTGAAAGTCGAATTAATTTTCTCTTTAGATAAATATTCAAAAGCTTGCATGACAACTATTTTGCTTTATTTTTTTCAATATATAGATAACAAACGCTCTTAAGCAAATATTTATGAATTTTTATTTTTAGTCTTGTAGTGTTTAAAATTAAGAGACAAATGTGAAATTTGTTTTCTTAATGAACTTAATGTTAAATTATTTTTTTAAAAAATTCATGGAAATTTCAAAATTTTATTTAAATATTCACAGTTGTTTCTCCTTAAAATCAATCTATTTTTTCTGATACATTTTTTTCTACATAATTTTGATAAAAAAAAATGATCTTTAGTTTCTGGATGCTTTTTTATAGTTACTGCAAATAAAATCAATAAATGATCGTTCGGGGTCATTATGACTCCAAAGGAATGATTAAAAATCAACAGATCAATTGCTTGCGTAACAGGGTTTAGCAAACCAGACTATTAAGAAAGCTATTTGAAGTCTATTTATAGAAGCAATTCCCCTTTGTGCAGAATTGGAGTTGTTTAATTGCAGTATGTAGAAGTACAGCAATACAGTTACTTCACTTTTAAAATTATAATGCTTTAATTCACCCTAATAGTATGTGCATAAATCACAGCACATAAAAACACTTTATTCTTTCTGACGTATAATTTCACCGTATGTTGCTATCAAAGTGGATTATAATACTCGTATATAATATAAAGATTGTAAAATAATAATACCCTGATTAAATATGAAAATTTACCTTCCCAAATGTAATAAATAAAATCTTTTTTGGTAAAATATATCTTTGTTCGTATTTATTCATAAAGAAAGTTTTAATGTAAAGAGTAGTAATAAATAAGCGAATAAATAATTCCAAGTCAAATGCAGATATATTATTTTTCACAGCAAAGAAAGTAACCGTGAATGATTATTAAATGAATGATCTATTAAAGAGCCTCTGTAGTTGGACTTTTATTATTAGTTAACATAATTTTTACGATAAAATTTTTAAAAAAAACCTTAAAATATTTTAATGAAATGAAAGGAAAATACAAAACCCATAAAAATAAGAAGCGATATATAAAACGCATTATTGGAATTGCAATTACATTTTTTCTCGAGAATTGAGATACACGTGTGCAACTATTTTCAGATCACCATTTCGCTAGACGCACTAACCGAATTTATTAAAAAAAGCTAATTAACACAGAACATATTTTATGTACTATATAAATAGATATATTAATATAAATAAATTAAATATTATATAAAATATAATATATAATTATAAAAATTTCTAATACTCTGTATTATTTCCCCTAATATGGAACTTATGTTTGAATGTTTATGATCAGCGTGTAATGCATATGAAAATCCGTAACAAATAGGTAATAACTTGAGGGAAAAAACAAATTGATTACAGAATAATAATTATAAAAATTAAGAAACATTAATCCAATTCAGAAATGGAATGCTTAGCTTTTATTTAAATTTAAATATTAATTTGAATAAATTAATATGTTTTTACGTTAATTATTCAAGTAATAGATAGATACAGTTAATAAGTTATGAATTATAGCATGTGAATTTCGATATCATTTTCTCTTTTAGTTCATGTGTACCATAAATATTCAATTTCGTATGAACCAAGTAGTAGCCTAGAATTCAATAAATGTTTTTTTGTCAGTTCATTATATAAATCACTGATTTAACTTTTTAAAAGAAATTATGTAGGATCTATTTTAAAATAACTTCATTTGTTTTATCTCCTTATAGAGCATTTAAAATTAAATTTCTGAAATAACTGACAGCAGATTTAAAATTATTTGGGAGTTTTCTCGGAACATTTACAAGACCTGATGATGAACGAAAAATAACATTAGTTTTTATATATTGTTACTTGATTAGGCTGTCCTTCAAATACAGGTATGTAACTAACAAGAAGGTTTATATTGTTGTAGAATAGTTTATTGAGGATCCTTAGCAGATTTTATTCTTAAAGGAAAGAAATAATGAACAAATCTACAATAGCAGAGGTTTACTAATCTGTTAAATATTTAATGATAATAACAACAGTTTTGCCTAAGGCAAATGACGCTCACAGTCACTGTCCTTTGATTTGTTTGTTGGTTCCCTTCAACAACCATTTATAGGTTCGGAAGAATCTTCTAGAATCTTTTAAAGTTATTTCATCAAATAAACATTCCAGATACTTCTGTATTTTTCTATGAGCTTTTATGTTTGTCGCCATATTTGGCGACTTGGTGACATTTGGCAACCAAATTTATCACAAGATACATCATATTATTAAATGAATTTTCTCCCTTGGCCCAAGTACTCTTCTCCCTTGGCTCAAGTACTATACTCTTTCGGCAGAGAAGAGACAAAATTCGAAATTTCTATACTAATATATATTTTTTTTTCTTTTAATGGTTTCTAATAACATTTATTAAAGTCATTTTAATGTTACTTCAGGTTCTTTATTGGACATCTTTTGAACCATGATTCAAATAAGATGCCATTTTCATTCATTATAAAGTTTCTTCGAAAATTGCAAGCTTATTATACGGCTTTGTTAGACACGTATCATTGCGCTCGAATCCATAACTACGTACTGCAAAATTCTTATAAAGAGATTAAATATAAGCATCTTAGAATCGATATATATCACGATATTAAATTTTGATATGTCCCCTCTTTTTTGGCACCACTAAAAATGAACCATTTTTTCCTCCAAAGAAAGGGCCAAAAATAAGAAGAAAATAGAAAAAGGAGGTGAATCACAAGTGAAATGAAGCGCAGGAAAATTTTCCTGTCCTTCAATAGTGTTTGTATCTATCCAAAGGCAGAAAGAGCATTAAAAAAAGAGGTGAGAAAGAAAATAAGTAAAGAAAAAAAATAAGAGATAACTAGATTTCTAGGCCAAAAAGTCTAAAAAAGACTATGGTGTCTTTGATCTTACAATCATTTCAAAAACTTTTGAATGTCGTATCGGAAATACTTTAGATCCCTGACTCTGTTTTTTATGTATTTGTTCAAGGTGGTATGAAATATACTGAAAAACTTCAAGTGAGTTTGATAAGCTTATAAAACGCCATGCAATTATTTATTCAAAAAAATTCTTTCTTCCTTTTATCACAAACTACCATATCTCTTTTCTTCATAGGTATTCACTGATCAAAAGTCTTCTCCCTCAGTTTACTTTAAAAAAGTTACCTGTTAAGAACTTTTTTTTTGCCTAAACATTTAGTACCTTGATCAGATTTTTTCATAGTGAAACGATAATTTAATAGGAACATACGTTTAAATTTTTAATTATTTATCCACTATTGATGAATTTATTCAGGAGGGAAAAAAGAATTTTTTTTAACAGAATTTTAAATCTGTATTTCCTAGCGATGAGAAATAAAAGCTTTTGTGAATATAAATATGCTTTTATTTCCAGGTCTTTAAAATATGCATTTACCTAAACATTTGCAGCATGCCTCACTCTGAACCTAATTTATTTTAAAAGCCAATTTGACGTTTCCCTTTTACACAGGGATTTCCGACTTGTAAGGGAAAATGCAAATGTTTCCACAAGAGCGTTAGAGGGAAAAAAAGAACCAGAAACTACTGACTGCAGGGAAAAAATTCCAAAGGTTGACAGAAATTTCTCTGTAATTGATTACCTTCATTGGGGTTTGAAAACAGTGAACGAGAATGAAAATAACCACGATAAGAAAATAAAAGAGAAAGAAAAAAAATCCTAACTCTTATAACTCACCACCAGAAGAAAAAAAACGGGTTTCCATTTTTTTCCCCTCTATTTTTCTTATTTGTGTAAGGTTGCTACAGTTTCATTGTATTACTGAGTGTATGGCAGTGTAATGGTTTCTAATTCATCAAAACATATCCGGAAAAGCTTTTGTGTGTAGTTTCTAAAGGTAATCAGAGTTGAAGGTAAGGCATAGTAAAAATGCATATACATGAATAAGTTCACGTTTTATCTGGTTAGTGGTTATTATTTTGATCAAAAATAATGAATATCATTTCACAGGGGGAAAAAACCTGTTTAAAACGTCGTTTGCCATTAAAGTGAAAAATAGGAAATGTGAAAAGAAGAAAAATCATGTAATTAATTTGTCGTTTAGATGTATAATGCGAATTTATCTATGGATTATTTGCAAAAAATTGTAGTTTTTCGAACTTTGAATACAACATAAATCAAGGCACATAAATCAAAAATATATTTTGAGAAACGATCTGTTATAAAATATGTATCAATTCTTTACTGAAGAGAATATTACATTTCAGATTAACTTAAAATGCTTTATTATTTAGTAGCATTATAATGATTTTTTCTATTTAATTTATTCTGTTACATGATTTAATGATATTAATTTGTAAAAAACTTCCACTTAATTAATAAGTTGCATTTTTAAATTAAATTGAAATTTATCCTAGCAAGTACTATATGTATATTTCCTTTTAACCAGAAACAATTGATATACACTCAGACTCTATATATAGTAACGATGACATCAGCAATTGTACAACTAAATTTCACAGTTTCAAACACTCAGCTAAGCTCAGATTTCCCATTCTCATCTCTAAGTAATCATTTTCGGTTGTATAAGAGATGAAACTTATGTTATATATAAGAATTAAAAAAATGTAGGTCACTTCGGCTAACTTGTATAAAATTCAAGAAAAATTGAAATACAGTAAAAATACTTGATGACATTACTAAAAAATGTTTAAGAAAAGCTCTAGAAATACTATACACAACTACATAATTATCAATGATTATTCTATTAAAATGTGTAAGATAAACAAATCATCAAGGGTTTCAACAATTCCTTAAAAACACGAGAGAAAAATTTCGGGCTCTGGAATAGATGGCTGTAGTGTTGATAGCAGATGATTGCGCAAAGAAGAAGTTTCTGAAATCACGAAGCAATGAATACCTACATCTAATAGACATCTCCAGCATATGAGTGATACAAAATTCAGCAGTTCTGGTAACAGCGGGTAGGATCATTGCTGAGAGATGCTACATATGTATATCGAAATGCAATGCCTGTGTGCCCATAAAAAAGAGTTGATTTCTCGGGCAACATCTGGAAAAAAACACAGGCACTTTCTTCGGATGGATCATTTTATATTTTATTTTTTTGGAATTTTGATTTCATGTTCGGCGTATTGATTTTTACTTTTCACACTCACTTTTCTCTTTCGAAATGCCAAAATTTATCTGGAAAAAAAAATTATTAGCGAACGTTTTTTTTTTATTTCATAATACATGTGCGTCTTTCAATAACATTCATAGTTCTAGCATTGGAATTGATGTAAAATTTTAATCAATCATACAATTCTTTTTATTGTAATTTGTTGTAATTGTATCATTCGGTCTTTCTCTGTAAATTTTTAATGATAAATTTATTATTATATGTAATGTAGTAAAGTAATGTAACTTTATCAATTTATTGAATGTTGTATAAGGTATAAAATATAGCTTTTTAATAAGAATGTTTACTTCAGTACATATTTTGTTGTCCAAATAATGACTAGTATTTTGAAGTTTATCCTCTTTTACATCAAAATGACGTTTTATGGATTGTCAGTTTGGTAACCCTATGTATATAGAAGGACTGATGTACGTTAAGTTTTTCGCAGTTTAAATTCTTTCGTCTACGGCAATGTGGAAACTTGAAGAGTGGATTGCCATAGATCAGTGGATTTTCATTAAGCAGAAAATCGACAGCACCCGTGTCGATTTATTATGTGGCATGCAAAAGATCCGTTGAGTGCTTGTTTGGCTTGTTTGTTCGTGGCAAAACTGAATCCTTAAGTACGGTTCCGCATTGTCAGAGTTCAAGGGCATTCCTCTGGGAAGGGAACTGGACGTCAAAATTATTTGTGGTAATTGGCATTCCAAATATATAGTCTCGCACTAAAAAGAGATACCAGCTCCCGGGAAATTAAATACCATTATATAAAATATACGTCGCGCCAATAACACCCATGCTGCTGTAAAGTGTTATTCGTTATTATAAGCGTCTTCAAAATCTAAATAATTATTTAGAATTTACTTTTACTTCTTATCAAATAGTATGTTTGAAATATTCTTACAATATTTAGATGACATTGAATTTTATGTATATTGGTCCTTAAAATAAAGAAAAAAAATTATCAACCTGTCCTTAAGGCAGTATTTGAAATTTACTCTATACAAATCGGACACATAAATATAAAAAACCAATACATTTCATAAAATCTTTGCATTTATGAAAGTTCTTGAATTTAATATAAAGTATTACATTCAATTATTTATATATATGTATTATACTTGAGCTGTGAAAAATTATACAAATTGAACTGAACAATTAAAAAATTTAAAAAAATCCTTTCAAATATCAATAACATTCTCTTACAAAAGACACATTAATATCAAATTATTATTATTCTTAGTATTTAATATTATTAATTCTGTGATTGTTAGAATATTTATTGCAGACTATTTTTTCATCGTGTGCATTTTTACTAGATGGTTTCGTAGAATCTTTCTTTCCCTTTTACTTCGAAAATAATTAAAATTTCTTTCAATTTAAATTTTTATTGACATGAATAATTAAGTATTGTATTTTATTTGTTTAATAAAAGTCACATTAATTAATAATTGAGTTCGTTCAACATTGATTAAAATAAGCCTTTTAAGAAAATAGGAGAAATCATATTTTTACCTCTCAAATTTAATGAGTTTTCAAAGAATAGGCTTCATTTTAAACTTAAATTTCATTTTATAATTTATAAATTTAAAAGAGAATCTTGAATAATATTTTGCTATGTATATATATTAATATTAATAATAAGGCACATAACTTTAATAAAAAAAATCTTATGTAATTATTATGTACTATATATATTGAAAAAGACATCCCGATATTTTAAGAGTAAAGAATTTATAAAGAGGCTCACATATTTATTGAAGTAGGTATAAATACTTTTCTTAGATTTGCTTTATATAAATTTTAAAAAATATTTAAAATATTATTTCAACAACTTTTTAAATTTTAATTTCTCCAACAATTATCTTCATAAGAAGATAATAAGAAAATAAAAAATTCCTAGAGTTGAATGCTGTAGGGCACGTTTCTGGGTTTATCTTTTAAATAATTTAATTATTGCGAAAGGCTTGATAAATTTAATTTTTTTGTAACGTGATTATATCTCTGCATACAGGAGTCATCCTCTGAACTCTATCTTTATGATTTTATCTCCAGATCACATTTTTCAAATGCAAATTACGTTTAAGTGGCCATTACCGCAGTTATTAGGGGATTCAACTAAATTAAGGAAAAACATTAAAATATTTAATTTAACTATTTCGAACAGAAAAGTTCCAAAAATATCCCTTCATTTAAAACCCATTCATACTTGTACTATTTGCAGAACATACTCAAACATTGTCGAAAAGTTTAAATGCATCCCAATACTTAATTGCTGAAACGCAATTCAAGATCTCATTACCAAAAGCCCATTAAAATTCAACATTAAAGTATGAATTGAAAATGTGTTTTGATATCGTTCTGAAGAAGTGTTGAGATTCGAGAAAATGGGCAGCAAAATGGATACAAAGTCTTTAAGAACTTAAATAAGGTCGAAAAAAAGGATACTTCTAAAGATGGGCTGCTGACGCTCTTAAACGACGCCGGGGCTAATCATTTTGTGGCTTTTTATTAGGAGTTTTATGTGGCGATGAATAGGTGAGTTTATCGCCAAATATGGCTGTTTTAATGTTTCCGACGAAGAAGAAAGTTACACAGGCGCCAACAAAAAGGAAAGCATTGGCACCGATAGAGCATCAATAAAAGTTGGAACACCTGACTAAGATTCAATCTGCGGCGATTCTTTGGCTCGCCAATAAATGAGTAAAAAACAAACCTGAGAAAAGAAGGTAAACAACTGCCTAGAGTTTTAATTTTTTTAAAAACATATCATATTTTACGAGGCAAGAATTCCATTCAACTGTGACAGCACGAGAGAACAATAAAGCGCCATTTTGCCTTTTTATCTCTATAAACCATTTATTAATGCTTTGCTTCAAAACTTTGAAACACAGGGAAACGATACTTTTACAATGCGGCCACGCTCCATTTTTCTTCTTGTTGTGCGTTTTATATATACCATAAAGGTGCGAAGAGGAGTGATAAAAGACGCGAGAAGCAAGCAGAATTGCTGTTTTATGAAGCTCGAAGAAAACGTCTTTGTTCTAGACGGCGGCACCAGCGCCACAATTTATATTAAACAAAGGCTGTAGAAACTATGCTTTTATTACGTGGTGGTTTGTGATTCGATTAAAAATCACCGTAAAAGGGTTAAAGTTCATTGCTGACCAATGACGTTGCAGTCAACTTCAGAGATTGTCACATAGCGGTATAAAAGTATATTGATTTTGAATTAAGATATGGACCGATAAAGTTCATGCTTTGAAATGTACATCGAACAATTGTTACTCTCCTCTGCTGAGTTTTCCTTCACTGAAATCAATACACTTAACGAAAAAAAGTTTGTATACGTAAAATACTAACCTATTTCTTTTTTATTTGAATTATTTATTATTTTCAATGCATGATCTTTGAAAAATATTTTTATTTCTATTGGTGTATTAATCATGAGTTTTTTTTTTGCCTTCACGCCCTGCATCTTATGACAGTACGATTCAATTGACAAAAATTGTTTGAAAAATCAATTATATTTTGTTAGCCTAAATTATCCCTTATATACTTTTCTATAATCTCAAAGAATTTAAAAACTCTAAATATAAAAAAAACGCAGTTATAAATTTTACGTTTATTTTTATTCACTTCGCAATGACAAATCAAAAATTTAAACTAACTTATCTCATAAAGATAAAGTAATTAGTTTGTCTTCATTTAAAATGCTAAGGCTTTTTTTTCCTATTGTGCGAAATGCATAATATTTTTTTCTAACTAGTGCTACTTAATAATGCATGTGATAAAAGTCGGTATGCATTTTTGAATTCAAAGAATTGCTTATGTTTTTAAAAATAATTGAATTTAGAATTTAACCAATTTTTAAGATATTTTCAATAAGCACTCATAAAAAGTAGTACCAACCTTTGTTATACATAGTTTGAAGTACTTGCAAATAAAATTTCATGTGAGTGCGTCATTTTATCTAGGAGGAGGAGCGCTTTAAAATCACTTCATATGTTTTAAGTTCGTTAAAAAATTAAATGGTAATCATTTTATGATTTTCTGAGTCATATATCTGTTTTACATATCCCATACAAATAGGAGACAACCTAAAACATTTAAAAATCATTACATTAAAAAAAATTGTACTTATAAATCGTGCCATGTCCCCTTAAATTTAACAAAATTTTATTGAGCTTACTGAAAATGAAATTTCAAAAATGAGAGATAATTAAGAGTCAAACTTTTGCCATTTTGTTTGGGTAAGCAGCGTTATATCTCCCTTGATAAATAAATATTGTTTTGAAGAATTTTAAATAAGAAATAAAAGGTGGTACATTGTTTAATAAACTTTCATTGACTGGGAATTGCCTTCATAAATTTATTATATAACGACTTTACACAATAATTCGAAAACGAGATGCGGCTATTCGTAATTATGGTGCATTTTTAAGTAAAGATATAACTTTTAAAAAACATGACGATTGTTGGCTTAGCAAAAATATAGAAACCGCTTTGCACTGTCTATCATCAAAATGTATTTTGTCTCATCCATTTCCGAAGAATAGCACAGTAAATTATGCATTCAAAAGTTTTTCAGAACCTTGAAAAGTCACTATAAAACTAAAATAATTTGAAAAAACTAAGAAATAAATTCTATTAGAATAATTTTTTCAGTGCCTCAGCTAAGTCAACTGCACGCGAAGATGTCAATTAAAATTATTATTCTCTGAACAAAAAAACTTAGCCATAATATAAATGTAATATTCCTATTATGCCTCAATATCTCCATTCCCATTTTTTCACTAAGAAACTGTTTTTATTCCAGTGTATGATGAAAATATTATTCTTTTCGAAGATTATTTTTAGATAAATTCCTTGCGTAATATGTATTTTATAAAATAAACATAGAAACCATTTATATATCACAATATTTTCATGAATTACTTTTTTGTTTGAACTATACAAATCTGCAAATAAGGTGTTCAGCAACTAATGCCAATATTTTAAAAATGTTTTTTTTCCTTCTATTATGCCGTGGATAAGCTATTTGTACGTGTATTCACATTTAAAGAATAATTTATTTTTTAGCGACATGGACAATGTCTCTTAGCAAACAGTGTAAACAAGCTAAATTTTTGTTTTATAAATTCTTAAAGAAATGATAAATTTCTTGCAACTACGAATGCTGAATCCCTATCAAAACACTTTCTAACATTCAGACTGTAACTTGGTTATGCATACTGTTGGTTAGACATATTTGATTGTATTACCATAACAAATTAAATTTTGTTCACTTAGCGAAATATTTTTCCAAATTTTTCAGTTTATAATCTATAAATCAAGAGTTTAAAATAAAAAGAAAAAACACTTTCCCAGACTAAACTTTGACAACTTTTTTATAATTTGTAATTTTTTTTTAGTAAAATATTTTATATTTACCACATTAACGAAAAATTCCTGATATATAGCTAAATTTAAAATTACTTTTGAAGTAATAGCATTTATACACAGTACGATGTGATGTGTTCTTCCAGATTTTCAATACAGTTACATCTTGAAACATTCACCAAAAGAAGATATTATTTCTTACAGTTCCTCGCAATCTTTTCAGCAGCAGTGCAGCAAAGAATTGTAAACAATTAAACGACCATTGAACGCGTTGTAATCACAGTTTTCGCGTGTGACAAGTATCCAATTATTTCAATTTTATGCTTCCCTTTATATTTGTCGTGTACAACATCTTCATTATGCTCATGGAACTTTTCCCTGTTAACGCAATTAAATATATTATACATTTTTTATCTCTTATTTCTGAAGGTTTATATTGAACTATTTCTATCCTTGGGCTTGGACATGTACTGACAATTAAATTAATTTTCTGTGTTTGTTAGTTGTTCGTGTTCCTCTGAATTTTTTTCTATTTTCATGTTTTTTTAGGTATTCATGGTCTATGGGTTTTATTTTACATGTTTGCGTTTTTTGTATTAAGCTTAAGACCCTTTGAACTTTAATGTACTTGTATGTTTTGCTTAATAATTCTTGTCTAGGTATAATTTATAGTTAAAATGGTTCACGTGATTGCCTGTATATATAATAAGGGGGAATTTATGCATATCGAATATCAATTAGTTGTCGTCATTTTAATTAGTTATGGAATATTCGGCTTAGCCTAAGATGTGCCACTGATGATGTCTTGCATGTCTTCTTAGTAGGGTAAAGAAAGTGTTACTCAACATTTTGCAAAATTAAGTAATGAAATGTCCTCTGAAGCTATGTAGGGGCTCTGAAGCCCTTCCCTAGTCCTGTGTATGACAACAATTAATCTTGAATTCGAAATTTATTCAGTAGTCATTGCTTGTAACTCTGTTTTGAGATACGTGTATGAATACATTAAAACTCCAGCACTTCTTTCAAAAGGGGTACTCAAAACGTAATTCCAACAATACTGACACTACATAGACAAATAGAATAGGAATTTATCATATTAAGTTTCAAATAGTTTATTTTTCATTTATAACTAATACAGATTTTCTTGATGAACGCTGGTATAAATTCTAACTATTCATTAATATTTCAAAACTTTTCTAGACTTGACTTTTCTAGAGTTATTTCAAATACTAACAAGTATCCTCTTTAAAGTTTCTATTTCGTATTATGTGTACGCTGGGGAAAGCAAAGGAGAAAGGAATTTTGAAAACAAAATATCAAACTGAAATTTATCTCCGTTGAGCTTAAGAATATATAAGTATAATTCAGATAAAAAGTTCATATTTTTGTTTCTGTATCATTTTATATTTAACATGCTGTTTTTTAAGTGTTTATCTATTCGTTAACTTATAGTGATATTATTTGGTTAGTATAGTTATGAGAGTTGCAAAACTTATATACATTCTTTTGAATTTCGTTAAAAAAAATTGATCTTCTCTCAAGTTTGTGTTTGCAAAAACACGTCTGGAAACTAGTTTGAAAGAAGCTCAAACAGTAAATCAGTGTTAAAACTAAACATACTAGTACCAAAAAAATATAAAAAAATATTTTGTTAAATTTTGTATTTTATTTTGCATGTTTCTCCAATATAAAATAAAGTAAAAAAAAATAATAGTTTTTTCCCCAAATTATTCCGTTTTTTCAAAAATGTGATTTTCTCTTTGATTTTATTATTTCATGCCATTCACCTGGGCAGGTAGTTTAAAACATTCTTGTAGGGGGACAACAACAAATATATTTTGTATCTTTCTTTAAGAATAAATAAAATATAAATGAATACAAAATTTTAGAGTAAAATACTCCATTTTATAGAAATTCAATTTTTTTGCCCTTTAAAAAAAAAGTCTTCTTCACATGAAATAGTTCTTAAATTCGGGGGTTAGCCATATATTGCAAAATGTTTTTAAAAAAGCATGTTGAGTTTAAGTACAGATTTGCTATTCAAAAGTTTTGCAGGTGAGCATTGTAATAAATAAATTACAATCTAAAAATAACCTATTTATCTAGAAATCAAAAATAGGAAAAAAGATTAAATTATTTTATTTTGATAAATGAATTAAATATTCTCTCTTTTAATGACTATTGAACTCAACTAAAAGTGAAACCATTATTACTTACATTTCATAATTTTTTATCAAATTGTGATACAGTTTTCATTAAAAAATTAATTCCCTATCATTATAAAACACTCGCCTGTTTCATTCTTACCATGCTGGCTTTCATATTGCAATTTCTCTGCGATCCCCTTCCATTTTTACCTGGTTTTATACGACCCGTTGTAAGTGAACTGGTCCAAAACCATTCTGGAGGGAAAGCATCCCAGAAAATTAAATTGCGTCGATTAAAATTCTTAATAGACACGTAAAGAATCATCATTATTTTTAAGCGCTAAACCACGTTACTTTCCTTATCTATTACATTTTGAGACGAAATAAACCTGGTAATGCGAGGCTTGGCGACGAATTGATCATAAAAGGTGCAGCCAACGAACTTCTTTATTATCAGGATGGTCGAATAACTGAAACGATGTTTTTAGTCGGAGTTCTTTGTTGCCGAAATTTAAATTAGTTTGTGGAAGGAAAGCCATACAATGGAGCTTTCGAAATGACTCCTCGGAGTCATTGCTAAGTTGAAATTGCGGCCTGATGATTACCTTCAGGAACTCCGAAGAATTTGTTTTGAGCTTTTTCAGCGTATGCTCTGGGGATCGTAAGCATTGAGATTCTAAATTTATGTTGAGACTTCGGTTTTAAGAGCTTAAAATGTTAACTTTATTTGTCACTTGGATCCGATTCTGGCTATGAACAAATGTAAAGGTAATTTGAATTAGTGGAAGAAAAAAAGTTCTCATAAGAATTTTAAAGAAAGTTGGCTTAGTTTATATTTGATTTCGAACAAGTCGTTAAATTTAACTACTTTAGAGATTCTAAGTGAGATATCAAATGATTAAGTTAGTGAAATTAAAATAAAATTTTTATACAAAGCAGAAATGTCTTAATAAATAATGAAAAATTACTTTATAAAAGTTAAAAGTAACCAAAGGAAAATTTTATTATTTACTTTTATTTTATTTATCTTATTCTGTTTGTTTCACTTGCTTATGTAAGCCCCGTGTGATACTTGTTACACATGGAATTATTTTTCCTTTTTTAAAAAAAATTAAAAGCAGGCCATTATTTCTTATATAGCAACAAACATTTATGTTAGCACTAAACATTATTTTCCCTACATTCTAAAAATTTTCATTTGCTTAAATAAAATTTCATAAAATTAACAAAAATGTATACTTTTATCAACTCAATTCAACACAATGAAGAAAAAAAAATGCTATAAATAAAAAATGAATATTAAATGGAAAAATAATTCTCGTCAGGTATTTTAACCATCAGCTAAATTTTAACTTACTACTTTTTCTTCACAATTTTATTTCAAATGTTGAGATTGATGGAAATGCGTGCAATTTTCAGATACAGATATTTAAGTAAAAATCATTATAAAAGAGTTTCATAAATTAATATAAAGCATCACACTGTTTTCTGAGTATCAAGAATCTTAATTGAAAAGATTACTCGTAAAAAAGAAAACATTCATAAGAATGAAATGAGCCTATCTCAAAATAAACGTAATGAACACATGTGTACGACTAAAATATATAAATAGGTAATCACATATCGACTATTTTTATATTTTTAAATAGAATATGTATATTTAATTCTTTTCTCCTTAAAGTTTGTCTTCCTTGCTTTTTTGGAATATTTTAAATCATTTGTAACATTTAATTGCTTTCATTATTTTTTATTGTAATTATTAAAATAAAAAAAAATACTTTCAGAGAAAGAACATAGATTTATTTCTCAATGATTTCTACCTTTTTTATAAAAAAAAAATATTAATGCTTCTAGTTTCGGTAGTAAATGTGTCTTAAAAAATCCCTACCTACTTTTAACGATTCTGGCTCTAAAAACAGGAGAATGTATTAGTAAATTACTTTTATTTTACTATCCACAGTTTTGGTGGTTAAGTAAGTAAAAAATCTCTGATTTGAGAAACATTTTAAACATTTATGGTAATCAGTCTTTACTTTTAATTCAAACATCTTTATTAATATATTTTTTTAAAAAAATGCTTTAGCATTATTAATCTCTTAATCATAAAACAATCTTAATGTGTTTCGTAGGAATATAGTTGAATAAATATTTATGAACTCAGAGTAAGTTTTAATTAGAAATACAAATATTCTGAGTGAATTTAAAGGGAGTAAATTCCTTGTAAAAATATTTTACCGGCATTATTTTCTCGAAATTATAATTATGCAATGTTTGCCCCATAAAACCGTTTTAACTTGCAATCATCCAGTAAATCAACATTCCATTATTTTACTCGGAATGAAGAGCAAATAAATTATTATCGCAAAATTTTCTTTTTGTTTCTGAGGACTTTTGAGTGTGAAAGTAAAGAGTGGAATCAAATCTACCGCTGCAAAGAGAAGAGAGGTAAATCCCATTCCAGCTGCTGTAATTTCCTAAAAATAGCCTTAGCATACCATTTAGTTACTTTTCCAGAACACTAAAATCAATGGTAGATGGAATTAAATTCGACCAACGAAATTGCATTTGCTCTTTTCGAGAGCAAAAGCCAATGTAATTGTTAATTTTCCAAGTTAAGGAAGCACTCTCATTGGCTGTGCTGTGGCCGGTTGAAAGAATTCTTGTGTTAAAGGAAAATTCAATTTTTTTTTCAGATACATGAAATATTTTTGACCTTTTTCTGTTGCAATATCGGAGATCTCATTAAATTATGCATGCGATTTTTCTAATGTTATTAAGTGAAGTGAAGGATTTCTGGACTGCCAAAAAGAAAAATCTTTGAACAGCTACTTGATATTCAAAAAATGCTACACAATCAAGTATTATACATCTTAATATTTTATGAAAAAATTTTTCGATTCAATATTAGTTTCTTAATGTTTCAACTAAGCTTTACTTTGAGTTAAATTTTTCACATTATCTTAGTGCGAGGGAAATTCTAATGCCGTGAGTCTTTTGAACGTCCAAAAATCGCTGAAACATTTTATCACAAAATTAATAGTTTCGTACGTTTTCATAATTTACTGAGATTATATTCTAAATTACTGAGATTTATATTCTAATTTTTTTTAAATGATTTGAAAAATAATAAGCTTTATATTTTTGAATGAAAAGATTTTAGAAGTAAAATGGAATTTTGAAAATTTCATTAATGTATATTTCGTAAATAATATTTAAAAAATTATTATTTTATTTAAAACTGAAAAAAACTGAGTTCAATGTAAATCGATGTCTAAAAAAATTTTAATGTTGCTTGTATCAACTAATGCAAGTATATAAATTACAATAATTCACATGAAGTGACGTTTCCTTTGAAACAATTTTTTAAAAATAAAATTATGTTTTATTTGTTTTAAAGTTTTGTTTAACATTTTCCATTATTTAAAATTTTCATTGACGAGAGTTGTAAATTATTTCCTATTACTCGTAGTTAAATCAATTTAAATATTTTAAATATGTTTTCCCAGTATACGACAGTTAAACTATCGTGCCTTTTTATAAACCTAAAAATGTTTAACACAATTTCTGTTTTTTACCGCAAGTGTGGGATGTTGCAAATTTTTAAGGAATATTATCTAAATAAAAAAACCACTTTAATAGAATGAAAGAATGTACATTTTCATTTCTTACACATATTATTGTAAAAATTAATAAAAAAAACCTTCACCATTCATGAGTTCACTTTAAATTTTGTTCCAATTATTTTTGGAATTATACTAACTTTATATATATATTATTATGCTTTAGAGTTAATGTTTTAAATATATTTTCTTTTATAAAAAATTATCTTTTCCCTTCGAAATTAAAAAATTAAATTTTAAATTATCAAAGTAAATAACTTTATGTTTAATGTATGCATCCTTTTTTTGAAATATTTGTTGTTCTTACTTATGCCACCTGATTGACAGTAACATCAGATCAAGGTCTACGAAATTCATCGCGGCTAAGGGCTAGAATTTTACGCCTGTTGTTAGCCTAAGCTTTTGTGGCTAACCAAGAAGGTGACAGTACGCTTTTGCTCACACAGCACGATAGATGGCGACACCATTTGGACCCACTGATTTAACGAGCACGTTCTCCGTTTGTACTCGGCGAGTATTTGGTGGCGTCGAGCATCGAAACCAGGACTTCCGGTCTGGTGTCCGATGCTCTCACCACTAGGCTACCCATGGCCTCTCAAATATTTAAACACCTTTAGCCAATTTCAAATTGTACAAGATCAAATTAAATGAGTTGTATTTTCAAGTTTTCCAGTTAAAAAAAAATTAAAACTTTTTATATTAGATTGCTGAAAAAAATCATTTTTGCATGAAATAATTATTAAAAAAACAGTGTATCATTTCAATACATATCACATGGACAAATTTTAAATAATGAGAAATACTAAAATATAGTCATCTAGACAAATAAAATTTGAAGATTACCAGGATTTCAAATTTTTTACATTGCTATTCCTGTAAAAGTCATTCAAAACTAAAATAGTCAATACACGATTTTTTTTTAAAAAAATTCGTTTTAGTTACGGAGAATAAAACGAGAAAAAATAACGGTTCCCAAACGCATTACGACATCAAAACGAATGTGAGAAATAATATTTTACAAAGTTTCAATTCAAAGAATTCGAGTAAGCTCTTCGTCGAAAGGAAAAAAGTAACGAGGAGGGCCATTTCACCATTTTCTACAAATCTAAGAAGTCCCTCTCTCTTTAAAAACTTGAGCATCAAAACGAAATAAAAACAGGATTGTCTCGAATAAAGTTGTCTTTTCAGTGGGTGACTAGAATACCTGGAAAATGTATCATCCTTTCACAGCAGGGAAAAATAATGATAAAAATTCTTCTTCGAACGTGACTGGGGATGGCGAGCAGGGTTTTTAGAAACGATGCTGAAGATGGGATGGTTTACTTGACATATCTTTACGTCGCAATAATTCGAAATGGAGCATCCATTGGATACCCCCCACCCGGATAGGAGGAAGAAATATGGCGAAAAGAAGACTGTACCCTTAAATAGTCTTCTGGACATTTTTTTAACATTAAATGTTTTCTTTGAATAGACTGCAATATAAAGCGAGAGGTTTTTTTTCCACTTCTTTTTTTTTCAAAACGTTTTACTCTTACCATGGTGATATATTATGGCCTTAATGCATGATTCATGTTATTAAATGTGCAATTTTTAAAATTCCGAAGACAGTAATGGGGTATTTAGAATAGAAACATTATTTTATTTCGTGAGAAATCTAAGGAAAGGAACTATGAAACCTCTAGTAGAGAACAAATTAAAAATACAAACTATTTATGTAACAAATCAGTAGTATAGTCACATCAGATCAGATTGTGTATATATATAAAGAAAAAGTTTTACCTCTCAAGTTCTTAATCTAATTTTGTAATTTTGTGGGGATTTTTTTATTTCTGGTAAAAGGCTGAGAAAGTAAAAAAAGAAAAATAGAGGAAAGTGGTCAAATATTTTCCTCCCTAAAATGCACTTTAAAATTACATTTTAGAATTAGAATAAAAAAAAAATCGGATTAACCATCTCTTAAAATACTAAAATTATGCTAAAATCTTAAACTTATATACCGTTGTTAGGTAACTCATTTTTACAACGTTCATATTTTGTAAAATTAATAAATTATTTTACAAAATTAACATGATTTAATAAAAATACTAGAATTATATCGAAATCTTTTTAAGCAGATATTTTATTACTTGAAAAATAGCTTTTCCAGTTAATCATGCGGATTTTTACTTATGTCACGTACTTTCTGCATAAATAATAAATTTTATTCAAATATCTACGATGATTTAAATGCTTTCAATTGCATAAAATCTCGTAATTTTGAAGCAAAAATTTATTGAGAAACGTATGTTATTTGATATCTTATAAATAAATTCCCAAGGATGTAAACAATTCTCTTATGAATAATAAAGTCGATTTGGCGTCATTTTTTTAAATTTTAAGTTATATTTATTATTAATCATTTCCCATCAATACAATTTGAAATATTCTACTTTATAAATAATTTCCGAAGGCATTTTAACGTTACAATAAGATACATAAAATGTTTCTCTTATTTGTGGTTATTGACCTCATGGGCTTCGAGGTCATGGTCATAAAATAACGTCCAGCGTTGTTTTTGTTAAGTCATGGGCTTAAGACCGTGCTTTTCAAAACTTCAATATCTGAAACCCGATTTTCAGTCGTAATTTTCATCGCGCCTCCATCATACAACAATTATGCATTTAGAGAAATAATGATGCACTTCGACACCAAAGCTATAATGCGATCCAGATAAATATTAAATTTTATATATAGTTTTGTGCATAACAAGCCCACGAGAGTCACTAGATATTACAAAATTTGTTTTTAATTTAATACTGATAAATTAATTATCAAATACTTTTTGCAGTACTGATACATTTATAAGTATCTTACATCAGTCTGAAAATGTATTTTATTTTTTACTATCTCAGAATGTATTTTTTGCTTTATTTCAGTAAATTGATAATTATTTTAAATCTTTTAGTTTCGACTTTTCGATTTGCTCACCACCCACACGTAGAATTATCACGCCCCCTTCCAGAGGTGCACGCTCTTTAGTTTGAGATATGCTGGTTTAAGAGGGTCCCATCTTGTAGAGGATAATGTAACACATTCGTTAATACGTTAACGTGTGTGTTTATATTAAATCCAACGAGATTACAAGTCTACACGCTGTCACACTCTCATCCGCATGACTCAACATTATGATTCAATATTCCCATGTCTGTCAACTAATCCTATGCATTTAAATTTCAACATGAACCAATAGATAAATATATCTGAATAATTTAGCTAATCTTAAATTCTTTGAAAAGCATAATCATTTTATTTTGGTTGTCGTTGTAGTATCTTTTTGTTCAGCTTTTAAGTGATGCATCCCCTAAAAAAAATTCTAGATCAAAATAAAAAAATTAAAAAAAATGCTTAACCTAAACGTTTGCTCCGTTACATTCGAGAGAATGACATTCAGTCGCATAGAAGTAACAAAATAACAATGTGTGCTCAAAATTAAGGATGATACCTCGCACAAAATCAGGTACTCAACCGAATTTATCGTCAAAATTCCATCCAAATCATTGCAACAGCATGTATCCAGTCGTTTCAAAATACAACCACCAACACACCTCGTTCTGGTGTGTTAAAAACACATTAAACCATCAACATCTGTTGAGTGATGCCGTTCTTTCTTTTTCAATGATTCCCTGGAGGGGCGCCCTCTTTCTATTAAAATCCCTCTCCCACTCTTTCAGAAAGTGTACGTCAGAACCCGTTTATAAAATAAACCGTTCCCTTCGAAGTTAATTGTCCCCCAAAGAGATGGTCACGGTTAAGTGAGTGTTGAAAGCCTCCAGAAAATTACCCTCGTTGTTTCTCTCTCCCCTCTTCAATCTCTGTATCTTTCCTGCATCACCCTCTTAACATCCCATTGAGCTGCTGCTCTCTGTGCTCCCTCCATTTATCTTCATAAGCGGTCAGAAACAATCTGCCGGGGAGCTTTTGGCCAAGGGGACCTCTTCTGAAAAGAGGCATTTCATTGGGAAGGCCTTTTGTGTATGTGTGATCCAGCCTGGACCGGCGATTTGTTTGCGATTTAAATGTGTCACGGGATGGTAAGGTTAGCGTGATGATTACACATTCTGTGCGAATGCCTCTTCTAATTTTCCATTTGGATTCGCTGTGAATGCCACGATGTATATGATGATGATGTCCATCATTCATAGTAACGTTGTTTCAACTGCACTCGTTTAGGAGGCAGTCATTCCTGAAATATTTCGAATTGCTTTCGCATACCCTGGGAGTTGGCCAATACTGGAAATGACACTGTGTTCATCTGTGGATGCCTCTTTTGAGTGGTCTATATCAGAAGTTATTCTGGGTGGCATTAAGTGCTAGTCATGTGCCAATTAACGACATGGCTATGATGCCATGTTTAAAGTGGTAGATCCCCTTTATATATAAAGTGTTTTCACTCATGATTAACATACGAATTAATTATCAAAGATATTGTTATGCCTGTCAACGAATTTGACATTTTTTTTGTAGAATATTTCATACGTCTCATTACAGGATTACTAAATAACTAAATAATATGTTGTTTATTTGGTAGACCACAGTGCCAGAATAAATTCAATCACTTTTAACAGAATAAAATGTAATTCCTTAGTTGATTTGTATGGTATTTTTTCATAATTACTTTATGTTAAATACCGTTATGATTTTTGCAAACGATTATGTTGTAAGATCCTATTTGGCTTAAGATTTTTGTAATAAAGTGTATTTTTAGAAAATTTCATTAGTGTAATTAGTGTTGTCATTAGAGTTTGGATTTACTCATTTATTTTCTAATGCTAATCTGGTTCTCTGAATTAATTTTTCTTGATTTTGGGATATGGAATAATCAAGAAGTAGGCTTATTCAAATTATTGATTATTCTCAAATAACGTCTGAATGCATTTGCTTCATTCTATACTTTTATAATATCATTAATGGTTATACTGCCACCCATCCAATAGGGTGGACATGACCCTAGACTTGTAAACGAATGGACTTGGGTTCGAATCTCGAATAAGGCATGGATGTATCTTCTTCGGGAAAAGAAGGCGGACTTTCGCTTGAAATGGATTCCCGTTTCGAATGGAAAGTAGCGTACACCTTCTGTTATATGCTGGGGTCATCGCTTGTAATAAATGTTTATATTCTTCTGTTTGTATAGTGTTTCTGTTCTTTCACCCGTCTTTCATGTATTCCAGGATAGAAACACACTACCTACATAATGGTTATATTGAAACACCAGAAAATGCATAAATGCTTTCAGAGTTAATAAACTTAAGCGGCGTAAGATATTTTTTTCTCAAGGCAGATACTTAATCCAGTTCCATTTAATAGTCAATTGATACAAAAGTAGAAATAAGCCATGGTAAAGTAAAGTATGATCTCGCCTTGTGTAGCATTGATGTATGCAAATAAGCGTCGATATATAAGTAAAGTTATGGAGGATTACACTAAAAGGCTGCCTTCAATGGATGATATCAAAGCGATTAGTTACAATTCTGAAACTATTGAAAATATAACAGGGAAATGAAATCAATAAATCAATTAATAAATAAATAAAATAGAAGATAACATTGAATCCCATTCAAGTTAAACCAACAGAAGAATTCAATTAAAGATAAGATAAGAGTAATATTATCATATGAGAGTATGATATATTAGAATTAAGGGAACTGCTTCATGGGTAAAATTATTTATACTATTTTCTTAGAGCTTAATAAATAATATTAAATCTACTGTCAAGTTTGTTGCTACTTTGTTTGCATGAAGTCTAAGTCCTCTTTTGTCATACTTTAAAAAAAAAATACTTTTTTGTTTACTTTATACCACAACACATTCACACAAAATCTATCTTCGTTAAGTATAAACAATATTGTAAATAGAATTGTTTATATATATAAATATATATATCACATTCTAATAAAGCATGTGATGTTTTTAGAACTAATTGCTCGATTGCATACATTAAATGCAATTCGATATATTAAGAAATACTGCATATTCGAAGATGAACAACGATGTACTGGAGTGTAAGCCGTTCTAGAATAGCGTTGAGGGTTGTCATTTCATGAATAATTCAGGAGAAATGAATCCAGGGAGTTTTTCTGAAGAAATTCAAGTCCATATGTCAAGGAAACCTTACATGAAAAATGTATGAGAATTTTTTCATTCTTTGGCATATATCTATGTCTCTTGTTCTATTTAAATCGACCAATGTATCCAAATGAAGAAGACAATTTTATTTAAAACGTAACCCCTCTCTCTCTATTCTAAAATTAACAAAGTTTTTTGAAGAAAGTAGCAACAGACATAAAATAGTTGACTTTTTTCAGTCAATCATTCTATAAAAATTTTAAATAGTTGATGAAAAATTTCCCATTTTTTAAATGATTGTTACTTTTTTCACATATGTTAAAATTAGTTTGTGAAACTGATGGTTTAATGTATTAATATTTTTATATTAAGTTTAAAAGACTTGTATAAGATGTACTAAAATATGAATAACAAAGTTTTCATACTGTTCTAACAGTATCCTGCCAATAATCTGTGGATCTTATATAATCTACTACCTTCAAATTTTGAATGACTAATTGATGTCTTTTTTTTATCCATTGAAAAATTATACGTTTTGATTAAACCAGAATTTAACTATAACATACACCAAATTACTTTGTTTCATTCATTTCTTGCTTCTATTCTTTTAAGTATATAATATATTAATTATTATATTATATGTCTTTAGGAGTAAAATAATCTTAAATGATATTTTATTAAATAATTACTTTCAGAAGAATTTTGATTCATATGCTGTCGGAAGTTTTAAAGAAAATTAGTTAGCATAAATAGCAGATTCACATACAGTTTTATTTGGGTATTCAAATTAACTTGACTTGTACTTGTACGTCATAAGGTATGGATCAACTGAGCCTGAGCCTCGCCCTCGGTGAGGGCCTCTTTTCGTTGTCGACTCTGTCTTAATAAGATCATGATTTGGATAATTTTAATGTGGTCAAATATTATTCCTGTACATATTCTCTAAAAAACAGGGAATTTCAAACTGCTTATAAACTGGCAAAAGTGATGACCATTGTCTATGTCTAGGCCAAGCCTAATATCCTAAACAATCATTAAATCCATTTAGTCGAAATGCGGCCATTTGTCCACAGGTTTTTGAGATTGTGAGTTGTGAACATTTATTTATTTCAAATTACCGTTTGAATTATCATTTGGCACTACATTCTATATAATATCCACTATTAAAGATCTCGGCTAAGACCTACTTTTGCAAAGGACCAAGGAACCATTTTGCAGGGAGGGCCTCAAAAAGCCTTAAGATATCTGTAGGTCCAGGGCCTCAAAAACTTTTAAGACCTAAATAGTGCTTTATTTGAAATCTAGCACGTGTTCGTAAGAACTGAATTCATGATTTACCGGACTGAATTATAGTTTCCTTATCAATCAACTATGCTCATGACTTAAAACATTAAATTTGGTATCGTGATGTTAGTAAGGCTCTCTATACCTTATCTTCCTGCACTTATAGTTATGGGATAATAACTTTATAGGTCATCACTTCAATGTATGCAGATTTTGCAGCAAATTTTTTTATCAGATTTTGTCTTGTTGCTACCATGGTCTCATTCGATAAATATTTTTATGTTGATCGGGGTTCGAGGATTTTATGCAAATCAACCCCAAAGAACAAGACAGTTCTGTAAGAGTGATGAAAATTTATTGTCGAAAATCCATTCCTTGAAATAAAGGATTCAGTAACAGTATTCGACGATTAAATCTTAGAAGGTCTTCACACCTGCAAAAGCACTCAGACACAATTATCAGTATCTAAAATAAACGTATGTAAAAGATTATTCGCAAGCAAAGCCGATTTAAGCGGTAATTACAGTCAAGTAAGTCTACTAATCACCAGTCGAAATCAGACTGATTCAGCGCGGTGAGCGTCTCCCTATTTATATCTCTCGCGGATCTTTCGAAAAAGATCCGCTTGCATCATAGATAGTGAAATTAGTGGATTTCTCCACTAATTTCCAGAAGAAACCAGAGGGTCTCGAACTCGCCAACATGATCGCCAAGTTTGCCAACTTGGTCTTCAAAAATAATGCCAACTTGGCTCTATTGCCAAGATTTCGCCAAGTTCTCATTGAACTGCCATTATAACGTATTACAATTTTAACATAAATCAAATATAAAATCGAGTAATATAAATGCATTACTTATCTAAATACAGATTATTTACACAGTTTTACACAAAATTCGTAACAATATAAATAGCCAGTCATCAAATAGTATCCATGGCGAGAGGTAACTTTATTATTGATAGATATTTTCTATTAGCATATTTCCCAAGTTGAATGAAATAATGTGATTGATGTCCTTCCTATGAATTCATTTTTTCTTAAACGTTGATATTTTGCGTCTTTTAGCCTTAATAATCTACTAGAAAATACTATGTAATGGAAAGGAGTTGAATTTTTTATATTGGTTGTTTTACCACTTTTTAAGCATTAATTTGGAGTAACTTAACGTGGATGCATGCAAGCTACAAATCCGTTGGTTATAGCATCACTCTATAGAAATAATAACCGAAATAAATATATAAAATTAGAATTTTGTGATATTAATTAAAAATAAACTTATTTTTTAAAGAATTTTTTTTCTTTAATGGTTTAAAAATGCAGTATTGTTGATTCCCCCCCCCCTTTTTGATTTGGAGGTTTTTATTTCTATTTATTATTAAACAAGCTGTTGAATAGTGAAAAGTTTTTACAAATATTATGACGCATGCATAATGAGTTTTTTTTTTTCTAAACTTTCTTTTCTTATGACAAAAATATTTTACTGCTAGCATGATAGTTTAGATTACGTAATGAAATGAATAAAACTTAAACAATATTTTTCCTATTTAATTTAACGGTATTTTTTTTTAAATCCTTAGAAACACACAAAATTATTTTTTCGTTTCAAATTATATATATTCTAAATCTGTAAAAAAAAAAAAAAATCCAATTATTTTGACTTTCAACTTCAAGAGCTGATACAGAAGTAATCCAAAAACATAAAGATTTGGAATTCGTTTCTGATTATTACCCAATTCGTGAGGCCTTAAGTTATAATACACCCAGGTTAAAAAATTTCTTTTCTGCCCTTTAAATATAGTCTCAATTCTAAGGAGGAGGTTGGTTGGAAAAATTCTCTTTCTGTGAAAATATGGGGTTGTCAGGCGGCCTCGTGCAAGGTAGAAAATTGACTTTCATGAGGAAGGAGGAATCTTTAGATGGCCTCCTGTCACGCTGAGTGACATTAATATGGAGATATTGAGAATGATTTGATGGCGAGGAGTCATGGTTCATCGTTTTCATCACCAGATTTTCCAGCCATGACACAAATAAGGCAATTGCTTCAGCTTTAACCCTTTTTGGTCGAACAGCCATGTTCGGTAGCTAAAGTTGGAGTGATTTAAAGGATTCTTTTTTTTAAAAAAAATTAAAATCTTGCTGTTTTATGTATTGAATATGTAATGTAAAATTTATACTCACATTTTTAATAATGTTAGTCAAAGTTTGTTGTTAAACCTTCTGTAGCTTTTTAGGTGCTCTTGCGTAGTTTCTTAAAAACTCGACTGGTCGTAAGAAGCGTATTTTTCCCTGTTTAAATTCAAATTTTTAAAGTAAAAAAATACATGTTTTATATAAATAAACAGCATTATGAATAAAAATTTGGATGGATGCTTTCAATTTTTGAAATTAAAATTATCTACTATACTTTTAAGCAAAACCACAAAATACATAAATTAGATATTCTTTAATAAATCAAGCAGCTTCAGTTAATTTACATTTTAATTTTAAAGATTTTTTAATTTTTTTACTGTTGTTAAGGGCAGTTTAACTAGTTTTAAATAGAAATAGGGGCTTTTTATTATAAACCATATTCAGTATAAATTTGAGCGTTCCAATTAACTTTTCAAATAATAATTCCTATGGATCTCTTCAAGCAGATACATTTTATTCAAATATATTCTATGGTCATAATAACTTTAATGAAAGAAAGCTATAACTTGTGAGTGTTCTACAGTGTCTTGAAAAATAGAATTCACAGATAAAATATACATGTCTCTTTTGTTATAGCAATGCACTTAACAAAAGTTCTTTTTTATTTCCCTGAAATAGAATTTAACGGACATAACAACTCTTTGCCTTATTAAGTAGTTGATCCGATCTATATATTTATTCAAGCTATTTAATGACATGCTTTATTGTTGCTAACTTACTATTTCTTTTGTTTTTCAATGATCTGAGAACACGATTCATTTATTATTATCATTTCCGTCTAAAAGATATATTACCTTTCTGAAAAATGGCATTTTCAAAGACTTTATCGATAACTCACCAGTTAATAATGATTGAAATTACATGACAAATATATGTACATTTATGTTCAATAATTTTTTCCATCACAACTTGTTGGCGGTTATTTGATTTTTTGATCATTCCATTGGTCAGTAACATATTCTTAAATAAATTGTAGGATGTACAGATTTTATATAATATTCTATATACAAACACTTTTTTTCTGTCTCTAAAATATGGTACTTTATAGAAATTAACTAAATTATATCTTTTGAATAAATTATTTCCGAACAAAGTTGCTCTATCATTATTCTATCACTTTTATCAATTGAAAAAAGATAATTGTAAGCAATTATCTTTTTCCCTTATTATTGCAATATTTTTATCCGTATTATTAAAATATATTTTAAATCCATTTTTTATTCTATATAAAACCATTTATAAACAAATTCTATAACTTAACAACTACATTTTTTTCATTTTTAATAAAATCTGCAATATGCTCAACCTTTTATATCCAAATAAAATTTTAATGGAATTATGTCATTATAACAATTATATAAATAATGTTTTGCAATCAACTTTAAGAGCTTCTGTAGATAATTTAAAGTATTTAGTTTTATATTAACAAATAACTTCATGAATAAATTAAAATAATATTCAATCAATTTTTTGCTGCAATTTTCAGTAAAAATGAGCAAACGTATAAAATGGCATTTGAAACAAAAAGGGATTTCTGAAGGTTTCAAGAAAAAGCAGATATTTATCAATTATTTTTTATTTCATCCTTAGGAAATCTCTTTTTCAAACAGGGCGTTCTGCACTTTTTTTTGTCACGAAGTAAATCCATTTTTTGATTCATGTATACTAATTGCTTAAGAAATGTTTTACCTTTAAATATCCTTCCAATTAGATAAAGAAAGCTCATGTACAATGAAATTAAATAAATTAACAAAGGAATGTTATTTTATTTGTAAGGGCCTGGTTATTATTTTTTATCTGTCTACATTTTTCATATTTTTTTATATATTTGCTTAAGAAATTTGTTTTTAACTGTGTATGCTGAAATTTGTCATAAGCTGCACAACAGAACGTCTACTTTGATTTGGCCAATTGTGTGAAAATTCGAAATATGCTTATTCTTCTTTTCTTTATTTTACACATATCTTCTCTATATGTATTTAACATATTTTAAATTGTTGAAATAAATATTAATACTTCATTTTCTTAAAGTTCACAGCTGCACAAATAGTGCACCTTCCATTTTCTTTTATGATAAATATTTATAAATATTTCATTAAGTATCTCTTTCCTTCTGAAGAAAATGAAAGTACACGAACCGAATAAAAAAATGAAGCATAAAGCTTTAGTTAATACACTATAAAATTGAAAGCTTTTGAAATTCTGAATATAAATCGTCTTTATATATGTAATCATTTCCAATTTTAAAAATGAAAATTTATTTATCAGATGGATGTTTCTCTTTTTGAAGACGCTTCACGTAAATATTCTGCACCTCAATACAAAACCAATTTTAGAAGCAAAATTGCAGTTTTCCATAACAATTTTAAAGCTGAGTGTTTAGCACTGTTTGGAAATTCAGTACAAGAGATTTCTGTTTTTCTTTACGTTAATTTTTTCCTCCCAAATCACCTTCAAACTCTATTAAAATTCAATTTCCCCATCATTTTGGTGACTAATCTCCCGAAGATTATGGTAATTTCTGCAAAACAGCATTTACCTTAAATGCTGTCCTTTCAGTATATATTAGTGTGCTCCATATTTAATCATGGAAAAATAAAATTGAAACGATAAGTACTTTCCATCTAAGAAAGGGGGAAAAAATTCCTGTAGTACTAAATGTTAAGATAAATAAGTAAATATTTCCTTTTTATATGAAAATTATTTAAACCTGTTATAAAAATCCTACTGAACTATATAGTTTAGGTTTTCTTTTAAACAGTATGGTGCTGTAGAACAATATTTTTGAGGCTTCAAAATTCTGTCTGAAAATAACAGGATAAATATTTATTTTTGCACACAATTAGAAGGATTCAATACTTGAACATATTTGTCTGATACTTTTTAATGAAGCAGCAAATGTATGACCCAGCAAGTAATGTAATTAATTGTAATACAGTTGTCTATTCTGTTACAGATTACTAAATATATTTTGTAAAGTACGAAGATTTTCTAGTATTTATTTTTAAATATTGTAACTATGACATTAAGTAACATATTTATAGTTACTTTGGAACTTTCTGCTACATATCTAATATACCTTCACCGAATTCTACCTAAATTTCATTTGTTTACCGATTTCGCAATATGTTTATAAATACTACCACAAATTAACCCAAATTTAGCCTATGAATTTATTTGTTGTAAATGATGTATTATTGTTTTAAAAAATATTATAATATTGATTTATTATACGTTACATTGAGTTCATGTTTCTTTTTACATTTAAAAACTAAAGGATTCATTGTTTCAGCAAATTATTGATGAATAATAAATTATTCATACATGAATAATGATTAAATCATGATAAATAAAATGATGTAATTTACATATGAAAGCTATAGTAATTTTATTTTTAATAATGTATGAATAATAAATTATTCATACATGAATCATGATTAAATCATGATAAATAAAATGATGTAATTTACATATGAAAGCTATAGTAATTTTATTTTTATTAACATATAAAGAATAATATTACATTTTTGCATCTGCGTGTCTAAAAACATTAGATAAATATCTTTTTAAACTGAAAATCACAATCTGATACTTTATTTATGTATTTGTAAAAACAAATACTGTTGTTTACCATTTTATTTCAAATTTACATAGAGTTTGGCAATATGTTGGTCAATTCTTTCTCACAAATGTTAAACTATTTTATTTTTATGCAAATATTGAGTGTTGAAAAAAATAGCAGGTCAAATCTAAGACTGATATTTTGTTTTTCTTTAAAATTTCTTTCGACAAAATTGTTTCTTGTCCATTGAGACTTTCAAATTGATGCATATATAGTATATATATATTTGAAAAAATATATTGCTAGTGTATTGGTAAACCTTTTTAGTTTTAGTATGTTTCGTGCACCTATCCATCATTTTTTCGAATTGAAATATGTTTTTTGGACATGGAACAGAATAATATATTTTCTAGAAGCCTAAAAATGGATCCCCAATGCATCTGATGGTTTGAATATTTTGTGAATTTTTTTCGTAGCGCTTTCTAAACTACATATTACGCAGCTCATGGAAGTAATATGTGTTTTTAAATATAACTATATATATGTATATATATATATATATATAATTATTCAATTTTCAATAAACACATTAAGAACTCAAAATTGGTGTTTACAGTTTTTTACCTATTAAATTTTGTTAGAAAACAAGAAAGTATTTATAAATAAAAATTTAAAATATTGAGATAAAAATAAAATGTAGGTTATTTTTTTTCAATATATTTAAGAATGATTTGGATAGAAATTCAAAAATTAAATGCTTTCCAATAAATATTGTTTCTCTAAATATATTACGTTACAAAACATTTATTACTTCATATCACACACAGTTTATTAAAACTGAGACTGTGTTTGACACAGTTAATTTAATCTTTTTTTTTTGCATCTAATGACAAAAAATACTTCAAAGTATTAACTAAATTCTAACATAAATTTTATTCCTATTATGTTTAGTAAATGTTTTTGGAAAATTGTAGAATACAAATGAAAGTACAGGAGAAATTTAGAAATGCAGTTGTTTCAGTCATTCATAGATTTCTATAACACAATGTATAAACTAATAATGAAAAAAAAATTAACAAAAAAATAACTAATTAAGAATAAAGCAAATGCGATTTGTCATTCCCATTTCTTACCACTTTTATTTGTTTGTTTCTTATTAAACTTGTTGAATAAAAAATATTCTTTGAATCGTGTATAGATATACCGATTTTAAAAAGACACCATAATAATTTTAAGATTAATTTCTGGAATGTGGTAGTTGATTTAAAAAAAAAAATATCATTTATACCACCTCACCATGATTGCATAATTTAAAGTAAAATATCATACATAATACAGTAAATTATTAAAGGAAAACGCAAGAGATAACAACCGTAATAGAGCAGAGCTAAAGAAATATTTCGAAACATTTTTTTAACCTATATTTCTTGATAGATATAAAATTTAGGCGAGAAATTACAATTTAAAATAATGGCAACATTTTTAATAAATGTATAGCATTTAAAATTAATTCGAATTAAATATAACATATATTGTAAGAGAAACACAGTATTATACTTACTCAATTATATAAGCATCGTGAAAATAAATCGTAATTATACCAAAAGCCACCAAAATATAAACAAGTAATACAAAAAAAAAAGAAAAAAATTACAGTGAATTATTATTAAGGTTAATAAAGAGAAATTTTATTTTAGTTAATTAAATTTAATTAAGGAATTAATATTTGAAAACACTGTTTTTACATCAAGTGTCATCCATTGCATAGTAAAAAAATGTATTTGAACGGATGGAAAAAAATAAGTATTTGAAGCCAAGAAAAAAATCCTTTGAAAAACTTACTGGCGCCACCTGTTGGTGCTAGTTCAAACTTCGTTAGAAATAACGTAGAATAAAAATTTTAAATTAAAAAATAAAAATAGTTTTATTAATGAACTAATATTTGAAAAAACTGTTAACATCATGTGTCATCCACTACAAGTTTTAAAAAAGGCATTTGAACTTAAATGGAGGAGTAAAAAGTATTTTATTAACGATTGAAAATTTGAACAAGATATATATATATATAGGGAGAGAGTGAACTAATAGTTGGAATTGAATGAATTCTTTGAAGGATTTTAATAGTACAATATAAAACGTAGAAAATATGAAAATAATTAAAAATTTAAAACATTTTTTGTTGCAGAAATAAAAGTAAAAAATCAAGATTTAAAAAACTAAGGAATAATGTATAAATTATCCATACCGATGAAATTGTAGATATGCAGGATTTTGGCATTATTTGTAATCGTAGATGAAATACTGAAAATTTTAGACAGCTTTTCTATGTAAAAACTACAACTAACAAAAATACAACAGTGTTCCAAATTACAAATTGTTAAAATTGGTTTGAATGTGAAAGTTCTGATCTGCTTATTTCCATGGATCATTCATGTAACTTATTTCTTTTGAAAGGCCGAAAATTCCTTATCTTGTTTTTGCAGGATTTATCATTTTTCAAAGGCTTAGAAATAATAATGAAAAAATAAAAAATTTTATATTTTTAATTTATTGTTGAGTGTTGAAGCAACAGAACAATTTGCAATTAAACAGCCCTTCGTAAAAAAATCCAATAATGTTATGATTAGTTTACCATTAATTAATTTTAAATCCAGAAATATAATTGAGTATAATTTTGGAATCCTATTCTGAATGAATTTACCACTGCTGAAGCATGTAGTTAAATTTATTATCACTACTTATAATTTGTTTCTGAAAAATATAAAGAAATCTGGTTTACTTGTAATATTAAAGCTCTACACTGATGAAAATTATTGAAGCGAAACATATGTATTCTCAATCCTATTGAAGAACATTTGGATGGTATAACTGCAACCTTAATCTTATTTAAATCTTTAAAAAATCCCTTTCAAACATTTCTTTAACTGTACACATAAAAAAAGCCTTACATTTCGGTCTACTAAGCATATCAATAAACGAACAATTTAATGAAAGCCATAAAAATTAGCAGATAATGCAATTTCTTGTTCACGCTTTTTTTGAGCTAGCAAAATACTCGCAAGAAACTGTTATAAAATATAATTTCACAATATAGTCAGTATTCAATATATCATAACATCTTTGTTTTAGATATCCATTTCTCCTCAGCAATTCGATATTTTATTGCTATATTTCTCCAATCCAATCACGTCTTGCTATGCATTTATCTCACACATTCCAATTCCATATGTTTTAGAATAAATTTTGGAATTTTATTATCCTCTCCAAAAGGATTTGAGCAGATGTCCAAAGCCAACCCGAACAATGGACTCCAACGAATGCACCCCCGAACTAATCTTTTCGAAGTTCGAAATCCCTTTCAATTCATTAAATTCTCTTTCAATTTATAACTCTTTTGGGGCCCAAAATGAAACCCCTGAATCCGCACAATACAAAATGAGGCTTCTACATGTGCTCATGCTTCATCATAAATCCTTGGGCACCTGATTCAGAAAGTTGTTATTTACGGATCGTTTCTGGGGTGGACGTTAGCCAAGCAATACGTCAGAGGGAAACCAATAGATAAATCGTTCCATAGCCCGTGTCAAGTGGGGCGTAATTAATTTCGGTTAATGCTTGTGGGAATTTTGTTCCCTTTTATTTGCTTGGTTGCTTAACCGGTCACATGTTCCTGAAAGATGGTGTCAAGAAAGTTTTCAAATATTTTAACCCTTGAAGCAATGCAATTCCAAGTTGTGTCAAGAGGTGTCGTTACGTCGTTGTCATCAGATTGGAAAATAAGTACCTAAGTACTTATTTTCCAGTCCGACTAAATTACTTATAAACTTAACGGGAGAAATATGCTAATACGAAACTAATTTTTCACAAGGCAAGTTGTCATTAAGCTTTAAAAATGGTATGCATTTCTACTCCCGTGCTAAAATAGTACAGCCTAGAAAATAAGTTTGTTTTATTATTGTTGAAAATATATAGATTTCTGTAATTTTTGTACCTTTTTCTTACGCCTTGTAGTAAATGAGCATTATTATTACATTAAAAAAATGATACAGCCCCTTAATTACAATCATATAAAAATCAACTCTAAAGTGTATCTTTTTTTTTACATTTTTAATTTTAAAGATAATATATTGCTAAGAGGATGGAATGGGAAGATATATGTATGACATATTATTAAAATATGAATTTAATTTTAGCTATTTAATTATCGAGGGAGAAAAAGATAAAAGTGATTAACAGAAATTTTAAATTGTTATAATGAACTATAGTAAAAATGTTTTAGTAAACCTTTTTTTATATTTCACATATATATTAAAAGGAAGTAAATGATTGGATATGAACTTAAGCGGATGTTGTTTTAATATATCCACTTTATTTTCGCTTAATGTGCTTAAGTTTTTAAAATCCTCAATTCTAAATTATCGGATGAATTAATTGTATCCTGTAAATCATAGGTTCTCAACGTGGTCAATAACGCCCCCTTGTGGGCGTTTGAGGCTTTCAGGGGGGCAGTAAAAGGCCCAGAGAACATTAGGGGGCTTTGAGAGGGCCTGGATTGGCTTGGGAAGATTAACCAAATATAGTCTAAAGAAGGCTAAAAAAACACGCTGATTATGTTTTCACAAAAGTAAACTTTAATACTGTTTACCTTATGTTGTGATTGCATGTATTTAAATCATTTCTATATCACGTACGAAAATTCACATATTTCGGTAGTACGGGAGGTGGATGAAAAACTTAAATATTACATTACATTCAGACCTACATTAAATTGAATGATATAGCGCACTTTATTTTCTGTAGTGCATGGGTTGTCTTTCTCTGTGAGCAGTAGGAAAAAACTTTTCGTCCACTGCATTTCATTTCGTATATTATCCAAGAAACATAATTAAATATGTTAAACATGAATTAACGTGTGATTTTTTAAAGACTTAAACTGTCAACTTATGTTTATTTTGAAATCAAAAGTTTATTACGAATTACTTCGTATCATTAAAACCCCTGCCTGTGTTTATAACCGGTTAAATCTTTTATTCCACTCTTTTAAATTAAGAAGAAATTCAGTAACACGTTTCAGTTCCAGCAATATTCTATCTATGACTAAAATACATAACATTACACATTTAAATATATGTGTGGCAATAGCTATTTCAGATTCGCAAGCAAAAAAATTGGGGCGTTAGAAAAAAATTTAATTAAAAAATATGTTCTATTAGTAATAGGCTATTTTTTTAAAACTTAACTCTTGTTTTTACCATGTATTAGGTGAACTCTTCTTTAGAGTGGGAGGGGGCGGTATAGAAATATTCTCTAGAAAAGGGGGCGGCATAGAAATATTTACAAGAAAAGCGCCAGTTCAAAAAAGGTTGGGAACCTATGCTGTAAATTGAAGACATTTCAAATTTAACATTTTTTTTTTTCATTTTTGAAAAATTCAGAATACAACAGTTTTCAGACTAAAAAATTGTTATATGTACTATTTTAATAATTTTACTGTGAACTCTCTTAACGGGAATGTTCAGCCAATTCCATAACTTTTGCTTTTTTTGCTAAAAATTATACTCAACTAAAATAATATTAAAGTTTTAAATGTCCTTATATTTTATTTTAAATATGTCATAAAATCTTAAGTGTTTCAGTACTGTGTGGTATCAACTATTAGAAGCAGTTAGCATTTTAAAAACATATATATATATATATATATACGTATTTAGTTCATTAAGTTATCTTATGTTATGAATTTTTTTAATATATGCTTGTAGTGAACAGAATTTGTATACAGAACTAAGCTGAATAGCAATTAAATGAATTTAAACATAATTTATAAATTTATATAATTTGTTTGCTTCTGTGATATATTTCACAGACGCAAATATTTATAAAACACAATAATAATATTGCTGAAATTCAAAAAAGTTTTTATTTTTTTGAAAATTAAATTCCTTTCTGAGAAATCAAATCTAAGGGTAAAAATTTAATGCAAAACAATTTAATGAAAAGCAATTAACCTTTGATATTTATTCACATGTTATTCTATATAATACATATATATATATAAGTATAAGTACTTCCTTTTCAACTTATAAGTAAATATAAGTATTTCATATTTCAAAGGTTATGTATTTTTACTGTAGCAAAAAAAGAAAGGGAGTTTTATTACATTTTTCAACGTTTCGAGTATTTTACCGAATTAGTTTAACGAGGACGCATTTTGTAGAACTTTTTTAATTTGATGCACATTATTCATAAAGATAGGTTATTTATTATTTTTTAAAGCATCGTATTAAGCTTTAGAAAATAAGATATTAATGCAGCCATCAGATATTTCAATTTAATAAATATCAAGTTTTTATGTTTAGTATGTGAGTGATAATAATGTAGAAAATTTAATTCATCTAGGAAAAAACTTTTATAGTAAATTTATATAACAATAGATTTTATTGAATAATAACACATATAATTTATCCTTGATACATTCAATCCAGTTTAATTTATCCTAATTATTGTGTCTCACGCATCAATGAGCTTCTTAAAATAAGATTTGAATACTATGTTTCTTCATGTACAAAGTAAAAGTGAAATAACATAAAATGTGTGTTTAAAACGAGCTAAAATCCATTAGCGTGTAAAGGAGCAATTTATTTTTGAATAAAAGAAAAAGAGATTTTCAGAATGACCACAGCGTCTTACAAGAGCTTAAGAAGGAAAAGAAATTGCTATTTTTTTCTCCAAATGAAAAGTTCCATTTCTTTCTGGTGCCGGAAATGTAACACACCGCAGTTGATAGACCACTTTCGCGTTACCAAGTATAAAATACACATCACGATAAAACCCTTTTAGTGAACCCACAGGGATCAAGGAATATAAACGTTTTAAGATGGCTTTCTTTTCCAATTCGTTTCTAGAACTTAAATGGAATGTTTAAGTGTCTGTAATGTTGTATATGTTTTTTAAAAAATTTAATTCGAAAACTGTTGTCATTTACATCGTCTCGTAGTTACCTTTGATAAGTGGAACAGCGACAAATATTTGGAGGCGATTAACTTATTTTTAAGATCATACTACATTTTTGCCTTTCTAAACTTTGACTTAATTGAAACACGATAGAGTGGTTTGTTGATTTGTTTCAATCTCTCGCACCCGGACATATTGTGCTAAACTCAAGATGAAAAGTTTTTATAGTCTTCATTAATACATTCGACAAATTGTCGTGAGAAGTCAATAATCGAGAAGAATCGAATTTATTAGGGAATTTTGAACATTGAATAGTGGCTGTTTTCTCTACTGGTACAGTTGGAGAAATGGGACAGAACAATCCCCACATTCACTCTGCTAGGGAATTAATTATAATGGAGAAAGTTTTAGGAGTGTTACAATCACGCAGTAAAATATAAATAATTATTTTAGGGTATTTATTTTTAGAACTTGCGCAGGTGGTTTTAGGAAAAAATTTGGCATCTCTTAGTCCTTAATTATGATTTACAAACTATTAAGATATTCATTTTCTATGATTCCCGAATTATCTTACAAAAGTGGGAAGAGAAATAAATCTGGCGTTTAAAAAATTAAAAATTGTTATTACGATACACAGAAAAATTACATATAAGGAGAATTTATATTAATATTTTAATTAGATTGTTACACAGACACACACATTCGGACTTATAATGTCATGTACTTAAGATGTTTGTATTTAAATAAAATTGAGATTGATCTTTCAGAACACATAAAGAGGCAAAACAGAGTATTTTAAAAGGCATTTCATTAATGTTCCTTTAATTTTTTACGTTAAAAAAACACTTATGAGCAAATAAATTTTTTTGTAAAATGGGTATTAAAAAATCAAAGTTGGAAGTTATATCACTCACTTATTAATAATCACAGTTTCATTTTTAATATTTATTAGAGTATTTAAAAACATTATCATTGTCTTTAAACATTATTCTTTTTCCTTTTTATCTGTTGTCTCCTTTTTTGAGGCCACCTTTTAGGTATTTTTAAAATGCAAAATCAGTCACGTAACTATTTTACACATTTTTCTTATAGTTTAATTCTGTAAGATCGATATTTTCTGCATCTCGTCTCTCTTTCAGCAATTTTTAAAATAATTATATGTATTTTTATCGCTTTCAAGAATAAGTTGCATTGAGGTTTTTTCGCACTAAAAATTTTTCAACAAATTATTATCTGAAACATATATACTTTCTCACTCTTCTAGATTCATTATTATTTTAGTAATGTTAGATATGTAGACTTTATTTAGATTCATTAACTTAAGTTATAAATATTGCAAACATTAATAAAATGCAGAAAATAAAATTTATGCCCATAACTTGTTTTAAACATACATGACAAACTATTCTGCGCGTGGCCATGTTTCACGTTTAAACACCATAAACTTAGTCGAAAAGAGAAGAGTAATTGTAAAGAAAAACAGTTGTTCACCCGCAAGAATTAAAGAGACGATAAAAAGAAAACACATGCTCAAATCTTGTCACTTTAGTTAAAACCAGAGTCAAACCAAAAACTTGTTGACGTCATTCAGCAAATCAACCACTGAATGAACAGTTTTCCCGCAGAGTGTGTTCTTTAGAAAAATTACGTCAGCAGGTCTCAAGGAATTAGTTGAAAAAGAAACAGTTTTCTCTAACGAAGACTACAAAGGAAATTGGGTAAAACTACGTGCGAAGTTGGAATTCCAAACAGTGGACGATTAGATTTGAAATTTGATGTTGAATTTTTAAAATTATTAAATTAAATATTTGTTGTAATAAGACATAAATGTGATCGATAACGTTACAATGATGAAGAAATGTTGGGATATAGAAATTTTATTTTGCAATTCCTTTTAAGAATATCTTTTTATGGCGAGGCTGATGTATCTTACGTGGCTTTAAAGGAAAATAGTAAAATACTATTTTAACCATTTGTTTAGACCACTGGTTCCTAACCTTTTTTGAGCTGTTGCCCCCTTGTCTAGTGAATGTTTCGATACCGCCCCCTCCCCCTCTAGAGAAATAAGAGTATACATAATATACATGGTGAAAACAAAGGTTAAATTAAAAAAAAAATCTATCCAAATGAAATATGTTTTTTAATTAAATTTTTTTCTAAAACCCCAAACAAATATATTTAAATGTGTAATATTATATATCTTAGTCATAGATAGGACAGTATGTGTGTGTGTGTTGCAATTGAAACGCTACTGAATTTCTTTTTCATTTAAAAGAGTGGAATACAATTTTATCTTATCTGTTATAAAGACAGTCAGGGATTTTGATGATACGAAGCATAATTCATAATAAATAATTGCTTTCAAAATAAACATAAGTTGACAGTTTAAGTCTTTAAAAAATCACACGTTAATTCATGTTTAACTATTTAATTATGTTTCTTGGATAATATATGTAATGAAATGTAGCGGACGAAACATTTATCTTACTGCTCACAGACAGAGGCAACACGTGCACAACAGAAATTAAAATGCACTATATCATTCAATTTAATGTAGGTCTGAATGTAATGTAATCTTTAAGTTTTTCATCCGATTCTCGAACTACCGCAATATGTGAATGTTCGTACTCATGTGATGTAGAAATGATTTAAATGCATACAATCAACATAAGGCGTAAAAAGTATTAAAGTTTTCGTTTGTTAGTACATAATCAGCGTGTTTTTTTAGTCTTTTGTAGATTATATTTGGTTAATCTGCCCAAGCCCCTCTACGCCATCTCAACGCCTTCTAATTTTCCCTGGGTCTTTTGCAGCCCCCCCCTGAAAGCCTCGAACGCTCACGTTGAGAACCTATGGCTTAGACCCTTTTGTAATTAACAGCAGAAAATCTTTACCGCCTTATAGCGGGCTGAACAGTGATGGCCTAGCTTCTGTACTGTAAGGACGCCCGATCATGTGATCCGATCCTTTTAATTCTGATCTAAATATGTGTACTGCAGTTAATAAAAATGATTTAATGACCACGTTTTAATTAACTAGTGGACTTAATTCAGAGCTTCTCCCCCGCGTGTTCCTTTATTACATTGGGTCACCCCTTACACAATAATATTTTCCACACAAAGAGAAAATTGAATGTACGTATAAATATATTTTATGTGTTAAAAAATAAAGAAGCAAGTATGTTAGAATTAAAAGAATTTTTAATGGAAATGCAGAAAGCTTCTGTTCATATTTTTAAAAAAAATATTCATATTTAAACACAATTAAATTAAGAAATATATATATTTATGGACATGTAATAACCATAGACATCTTGACAAGAACAGAAACTGAATCCTATTTGTCGACCATATTTCCATTTAACACTCCAGAGAGTGGAGCAAAACGCAAGTGGATATTTTTAATAAGTAAAAATGAATCTTTTTGTCTCCTGAGACTCGTCTGTGGTGCTTACTTTTCCGAATTAAAAATGTACTTACTTGTTCCCCCCCCCCCTTTCAATTGGAGAGTTAGGGTTAAATGATGTGTTCATGTTTCCACCGGCAAGTAAAATAACTCCGTAATTTAGCCACAAAATATTTTATTTTTCGCCAAGAGATACGATACCTTCTCATTTCATTCTCTCACTTCGTCTCTTCCTCTTTGGTCATTTTCCCACCTAGACACAGCAAAACGCTTCTTCCAGGCGCTGGCTGCCAGTACTAAGATTGTTAGATGCGGGTCTCGGATCCTTTGACAAACAGCATAGTCAACGAGACTGCAGACACATTGGCTAAAAAATGTGAGTGTAATTCTCCCAGAATTTCTGACATTTATGGAACTGTATTTCTCAAAATAAAATGTGTAAAGGACCAACCCTCCATCGCAATTCCACCTGTGTATCAGTGATATTATGGTGTCCATCCTGGTAGTTGCCTATACTTTCAGAATATCAGTTTTATATATATATATATATATATATATATATATATATATATATATTATTGAATTCTCCGTTTTTGAATTACTCTACTGAAATTAAGTCTAAGTAATCAGCACGAAATGCCGCATTACCCAAGTTTTCCTTTATTACGTATTCGATTGTATGGGGCTCCTCAAGCAAGGTATGATTTCCAATCCACTGAAGTTTTTAAGATTTCTTGAAGTACATATTATCATGGACACATACACATTTGTATGAGTTTATGGTGTGTGAAATAATGGCAAGTTTGGCTTAACTATATGGTTTATGTAATGAATAAAAAATGTCGGTATGATCAAAGGCGAGTCTCTGAAGATAGATTTATTTAATAAATATTTTGGATCTGAGTTTAAATTTGTATTCTTGACAAACATGGTGCATTCATTCGTTAAGTCTTATGAAATTATAAGTTATAACGAAAAAAAGAACCTTAACAGTCAGACAGGGAACAGTGATACAATTTTATTGCAAATTCTAAAGTGTACGATGAACTACTATGGTTCATATTGCATCTATATATTCAAACAGTATAAAAATAGTTCGGTAATTCTTAATTTGTCCATTATTTGAAGTTCGTTCGAATTACTTTCTATGATCAAGCACATGCTTGAAGAAATATTAATTTCTATTACTGAATTTGTGTTATTGAACATATATACCATTAGACAGTTGGATCACCCGATAACACACCAACAAACTATGTTGTTTATTAACTCCAACAACAATCATGCTGTTACTTTTGTACTTTTTAACTGAGCTAAAAACCTATCAAAATATCAAGTGTGATGATCAATTATTTTTTACTGATTTTAAATTCTTATATTTCTTTCTAAAATTTAATCTGACATTTTATTTAACAAAATTGATTTTTTCCTCCTTTTTTCACAGTACACAATATTTCTAAATTTATAAATGTTTAGTATTCGAATCTATGCTTAAGAATCGACTGGTAGGTTGAGGTAGTAACCTTACTCGCTCATCGCAGCTTTGTGCAAAGGCTATAGCCTTTTACAGGAGAAAACCAAACTAATCTGCGTGATTTTATAAATATCTTTATTAGGGGAACTGCACGCTATTGATCAACATTTCTGTGAAGGGCTCCCACGAGCAAATACTCAATCACAGAGCCTTGCTATGTTTCGTAATACTTTGATAATCGGAAAAGCACCTGCCATAGATTTAGGTATTCTGCACTGTCGGGGGTGTTTAAAGCGAAGTGGATTGATCGCATTGAGAGCTCGCCCACCCAGTTAAACAATTCTCTTGCAACTAGAGAATAATTAGTTTCTTAAAGGATTCCATTCACTATTCCAAAAATGATGTTATTATCGTTTGGGTTCCATGTTACATCGAAATTGGGTTTTAATGGAAGATTTGATGGATAAAGTCACTTTCTCTTACTTTAATTTAACTTTTATTGTGCTAGAAAATATTTCAGACACATAACAGTTATTTTTGAAATTTTCCTCGGATATTCTTGGATTAATATTCAATAAAAGTAATATATGTTCTGTGGAAGAAATATATATATTCCGGAATGTAATGCAGAGAAAAAAGTATGTTCTCCACTTTTGAAGAGAAAAAATCCCGTGCTCCTCAATAAACATTGTTTGTTTTTAAATATGCAAAACATCCTTTTACAAAGTACTTGAGTTATCTTGTTTTCATATTAACTTAAGGAATTCTTGTAATTTTAAAAATCCCATGTATGAAGGAATATCCTTAATGTCCAAATCCTAATGATATTTGCGAATTCTGTAAAATAGTTTGTAATTCATACCAACGCGTGGAGTCCCAAGTTTTCAAAGAATAGATACGAATATAAATCTATTATGCACAAAATGAGGTCTAATGACTGCCATAAGCGACGAATGAGCCAATTTCCTCCTAACAATGCAGATGACTTAAAATTATTTTCAATAATAGTTTCTGTAGTATTGTGGAATATATTAAGCCAGCGTTTCTCAAATTGTGGGGCGCGCCCGCTAGGGGGGCGTGATAACCCAACAAGGGTTATCAAGTAACAAGTATATCAAAAAATTAAAAATAAAAGATTATTTTTAAAAATTATTAATTCAATGAAAGGAAGCAAGATAAAGTATATTCTGACATAATAAATAATAAAATACACATTTACACTGTTTTTATATACTTATAAATTTATCAAAACTGTACTATGCATTTGACAATAAATTTATCCATAGTTAACGAAGAGCGAGTTAATTAATTAACACTGACTGCCATAAAATTGTCATACATAGACATTATATTCAACATTTAATATTTATCTTGTTAATTTGTGCGGTTATTGTGTTAATTATTACGCCATGATTAAATATATTATAAATGAAATAAGATTACATCCATTTCAGAAGGTGAAAACACAAAACATCTTTATTCCGCTCAATCCGTTACTTTATTATTATTTCCCTGGCTGGTTTTACAGTTCTAAGGCAACACATTAAATCCATCAACAGATTCTTTCATTGCCTGATACAACAGGATAAAAGACTACTAATGTCAACTTAAAAGTATAGACATAAATTATTTCTCTGACAAATAGAGCTACTTACACTATTCCTAACGAAGTTCTCGTTAAAAGAGGAACAACATACCCAAGCTCATCTGCCTTCCTTCATCCATCAACACCTGTTACTACACGATTTTTAAGTAAAGTCGTATTTTAGCTTTAGTATCAAATTGCATTATTATTGTATTCAATACAATGTTATCGAATGGGGGGCGATGAAATTTAGGAAAGAAAATTGGGTCGCAAATACTGAAAGTTTGAGAAGCACTGTGTGTATTCAGCAGATATATTATTATGGAAATGAGTAGCTTTTCATAATAGTATTTAAAAAATATGCACCATATGTTAAAAATACTGTCGTTTGGAAAATTCTGCTTTAATAACATAATTATGTGTTTTGAACATTCTCATTCCAAGTTTGAATTCAAAATATTGTTAAAAAAGATTGATACACTTTGTCTTATTTAACAGAATGACGTATTAATGAGTTATATGAATTTTCACCACTTTGCGCATGCATTTACGCTGATATATTTGCTTGTGGGAAATGAAATAACCGTTTAAATATACTTGACGGCAAAAGGAGGGAAAAGCTCCCACTTCCTGACCTATACACCAAATAGTATAAAGAAAGAGAATATAGCTCAGCTCACGACCATATAAATGTTTTTTGTGAATTCGACCTCTGAAATGAGTATTTTTTACATATCTTTTGTTCTGGTTTTTCTAGTAAAGATATTTGAAACCGAAAGAGTAGAGTGGAGCTTTACGATCAATTCGTTGAAAAATAGTCAGAATTGTCTGCAAGAGCTTAACCCACTTTTGTTCAATGAAGCAACACATGTAAGGAATAGTTTCCCGAAAATCCACCAGAAAAGCTTTTCTTTCCAACAAGATTAATTTGTTATATTTCTACTCACAATTGTCTTTGTGTGTGTGTGTAGATAACATGTGGTGTTATATCAAACTTTGTACTTAGAGTGTGCAAACAGTTAAAAAAGAAATCAATGTATTGCATAAGTTTGCTTTAAATGTTTTTAAATATATACCAAACTATTTTAGGCGAGATAACTTGAGCAAAATAAAATTAATGATAAAACTGAGTTTTTAAAAATCAAACGAGTTTTCCAATTTCTATCACTTTCCCACTTAATTTTTGCTATAATAAATCGATATACATAATCATAAGCCAATTCTTGTTAAAACGAATTATTATACATTATTTTATTTTCTTATTGTGTTAGACGCGCGATTTGAAACATTTTGAGTAATCATTTTAGATTTTAAATACAGGGTTAACATAAATAATTCATTCATTTTTAAAATATTATACTTTCAGAAGTATTAAGCTTATACAAATGAAAGATACACTGCTAGCCACCGTAAATGCAACATCCTGAACGAAGCATGCAAATAACATGAAATTTACAACATGCATTACCAGAGGTGGTATATGCAAATGATTAGAATTTCATCGCAAACACACATCACGCACGCCTGTGGCGCAACCTCAAGGCGCTATTTAAGGCATGGAGATTTCGACGATTTCAAGTTCGGCAATTGTGTTTTTCTTGTGGTTTTATCAAAAAACAATAAATTATGTCTTGTAGAAAACAGCGATCAGCTTATGATCAAGTATCCGAGTTCGACAGAGGAAAGATAGTGGCCTACCGAGATTGTGGATTATCTTTCAGGGAAATCGGTAGTCGTGTTGGACGAAACCAAGCAACTGTAATGCGGATATGTGACTGTTGGAAGCAGGAGAGTACGAAGGACCGACGTGGTCGATCGCATCCATCTCAGTGCACCACTTCACGTGAGGACAGGCAAATTGTGCGCATGGCAGTGACGGTTCGCTCAGTCACATCACGAACCATAGCGCAGCACATTGAGTCTGTTTTGCATCATTCAGTGTCTGCGCGTACCATTCGACGCCGTTTACAGCAGAGTGGTCTGTCCGCAAGACGTCCATTGCTTGGTCTACCCTTGACGCAGAACCACAGACGTCTCCGCCACCAATGGTGTGATGAAAGAAGGATGTGGGCGGAAGAATGGAATGAAGTTGTCTTTACTGACGATTCACGTATCTTTCTGCAACACCACGATGGCCGGATTCGAGTCTGGAGACACCGAGGAGAGCGGATGCTGAACAGCTGCGTTATGCACCGCCACGCTGGTCCTGCACCGGGTATTATGGTATGGGGCGGTATTGGATATCCCTCTCGCAATCCTCTAGTACGCATTGTCGGTATTTTAAACAGCCAGCGCTACATCTCCGAGGTGTTGGAGCCAGTTGTCCTTCCTTACCTTCAGGGCTTGGCCACAGCCATATTTCAACAGGATAATGCGTGACCACACTTAGCACGCATCGTCCAAAGGGTCCAAAGGTCAATCACCAAATTGAATTGCATCCCTTGCCGGCTCTCCCTCCAGATCTTTCACCGATAGAAAACATGTGGTCCATGGTTGCTCAACGATTGACCCAGATTACACGCCCAGCTGCCACACCAGATCAACTTTGGCAACGTGTGGAAGCTGCTTTGTCTGATGTACCCCAAGCACACATCCAAAGTCTCTTTGAATCAATGCCGAGGCGTGTGTGACAGCGGTGATCTCCAACAACTCTGGCTACTGATTCTTGAAGGAACAGACTTTACAGAAGTCTATAAATTTAATCATTTGATACTTGGTCAACATGTTATCTACAAAATAAATTTTTTGTGCTATCTCTTGTCTTTCTTGGTGTTGCATTTACGGTGGCCAGCAGTGTATATAAAAATAATCTCAAAATCAGCAAATTTATACCCCTTTTACAAACTTTCAATACATGCCCCTTTAGTGACGTGACCACCTTCCAAACAATAATCGTGGCCGCGGTAGCCTAGCCTACTGATCAAGGAAATGGACTGTTGGCTGTCGTGTCATGTGTTATAGCCTAGTAACCATGAAGACGGCCGTGTAGGGAGGGCGATACTCAAGAATTTTGTCAAGAGCTCAAACGTCATTTCGTTGGTGTGGTGTGGTGTGGAAGTTAGGAGAGCGGGTGTCAGGTCAGGTGTCATCCTCATCACTTGACCATGGTTCAAAATTCCGCAGTCTGTTGCCAAAAGTCCTCGTGTGTATTCACTTACTCTCTCCAAATTATAATGAAATTCGTCCCATACGTTTTATAGCATTTTTCAGTCAATTGTCTGAACTGCAGCACTGATGCGTCATTTGTACTCGAATAAGGATTGCTGTTGTGGGAATACTTATACAAGGGCAGTCAAGGGTGTTAAATCAAGGGATCTGGGAGACCATATGAGCATAGCTAGATCATTCTTACCAATACGCTTAATCCAGTGATTCGGAAGTTCATCCTTTTACAAGTTATGAACTGGGATGTGCCAAAGAAGGGAGCGGAGTGCGATAAACAATACGATCTCGGTGTATTTGTGGTTATTTTCATGTCTTTCATGATATAGCCTTTTTGAAACGAATGAGTCATTTGTGCTAGCCCTATATTTCTGTTTAATTGCCCCATGTTCTGAATTTTTGGCGAAATGGATAGTAAAAAAGAATTTTTTTGGTAGTAAAATTATTTTTTTATCGCAAATACATATCACTCAACACGCTATAATTGATTTACTCATTGCGAAGATATGAATAAAAATTAGTGTTTCTGTCTCATGCAATTGTAAAATTAGATTTCCTGGAAAAACCCATTTTTTATTCCTTAAAAGAACGATGGTTCTCCCTCCTATTTTATACACACATACATCGTTTCCAACAAATACAATGTTTTTTAAAACAAAGCCAGAAATTTCTCGCTTCCATCAGCGGAGACAAGCTCCCCCGAGAAATCTCACACACTCGGAAATAAAAACATAAAAGTGAAATTTCAAAAACATCGCACTCAGAACGACCTCAATTCACTCTACTTTACCTCCCATCCATTGTATTTTTGCTTCTTTTTTTGTATCTTTGGTCCAAATTCTTCATTTATATCTTTCGAAATATCCGCCATGGCTGCACTTTCATACCACCCCCTCACTCCTTATTGCCATAGCTTCCTGCGTTGTTTATCCGTATTAAAGTCTCCTGGCGATTTGCCAGTGCCTTGTTGTCCTCCTATAGCGCATTCCTTAATATACTCGAATACAATCTAGACTTTTAAAACCGGAAGTGCATTTGCATACCTCCGTTTACTTTGCGAAGGAACTTCACAAGAGCAGGAATCTCAATTAAAAGAGCAATTCACTCCGTTCCCCGGTTAGGAAATAGGAAATGCTTTCTTTATTTACCATCCCCTTGTCTCCTAGGGCTTTGCGCTGCCTTTCTGGTTACTTTGTTTTCTGATAAGGTTTTCTTTTATCACGTCTTGATTATTTTTGTGTTTGTTTTCGATGCGAGATTGCAGAATTGGCCTAATATCTTATTAAATGCTGTGGAGATTGAAGCGTCAGTAGAAAAGATTGGTAATTGATTTGTACCTTTTGTAGAAATCTTTTTCACTCCGCTGCATTATTTTCCTTGTCACGAGAATCCGTCTTTGAGACAGCATGCTAAAATTCTTTTATCATTTTTTTAACTTGTTTAATTTGGGAATTCTGAAATTCCTTTTTCATTGTTTTTATTCTAACATTGCATTTCCTTTGTTAAAATGTTATTCACTTGGTTGTATTGAAACTTTCATAACAATTTATTTCATAGCACAAAGCAGCCTATCAGCATTTTAAAATTAATAGTTTCTGTTTAATGAAGTTTGAATGAATGAAAGAAAGTTTGTGATCCAGAAGTAAAATCTTGGGATATATTTTTAAGCGAATATTGAAAACATTAATTCCAGTAAAGTGGTAATATTTTATTAGATTTATATGCTTTTTTCACTAATTCCATCTCTCAAAAAAAATTCCAGGTCTTTTTTTATGTCATAGTACTAAATTGTACCTTTATATCCACATTTATTCTCAAGTTTCATTTGTAATATATTTTTATCATGTGTCATTCATACACTCATTTCTTCACATTTCCTTAATTTGGTAAGCAATATATATAAATTTTAAGGGAGTATATATTTCTCACCAATTTCTTCTCTCTCAGTAAATAGAATATACCTGCAATGTAAATCACCAATGAAGTAATTCGCAGTCTAACGGTTGAGTCTTTTTTACGGGAAAGACATTAGATTTACCTCCAATTTCTTTCTCGTAGCAGTATAGCTAAGAAGAAATTTCGTGATATTTTAAATGTATTTATTGGAGGGCGTTCTAATGAAGTAATTTTATTCTTTTGCTTGAAATTTTCTAACCTTATGAAATAATGGGATGCTACTAGAATTAATATATATATATATATATATATATATATACAATATAGTACTTCCCAGATGGCCGAACTGGAGCTCTAAATTGAGTATTAAAAAAAACTTGATTTATTTTGAATTAATCAAATTTATCTTATGAGAGACTTGCTTCAACTTTCACTTTAAGTATTTGCATACTTTTATTTCTATTCAAACTTATTTTTTATAATTTACAAAACTTACATTTAAAACAAAGCCTTTTTTTTATTTAATCCAATCCATAACTAGGATGGCTTGAAATTCACTTTTATCATTTTTCAGCATTTCAATGCATACATTTTTTAAAAAAAAAATCTCTACAATAGAAATTTCAAGAAAAAAAAGCATAATATATTTTTAAGGTACCCTATACCGTAAAATAAGAATACTTTGCTTTTTGAAATGGACCAAACAAAAACTGAATTCATTGTACTGGAAATAGAGCGGATAATATATGAATATGAAAATCTCCATTTCCAAATTGACATGTTCAGTATCAAATAACATTTTTATAAAAAGGGGATCTTTCTATTACATTTTCCTGTCATTTAGGACCATTTCAACATCCTCTAAAAGCGCGTAAATGGAGATAACTTCAAATTTAAGTATTTTTCATTTCACCTAAAATGTTTCGGAAACACATAAACGTTTTCATTGCAAACTGTTACTATATAAAGTAATTTCCGCGGCCAGCTTAACAAATAGAGTACGACAAACCCCACATTGAAAGGAAATGTGCAACCTGCGCTGCAGAATATTGCAGTTTACAGTATTTAATTTTCCATCTGTGTCCCCCACTCATGGTTTCAACTTATTTTTCTATATCCGTTATGCTTCTCTTTTCCGGTTGAGGTGCATCATTTCGTAAATTTCCGTTTCAAATAGCAACCCTCAGTGTGGCTTTGAGGAAGCTGGAAACGGTCCACGAAACAGTGTCCGAAATGTACTGAGAAGTACGTTTCCACCCTCACCTCCCCTCTCAAACACTTTGGGTCTCTTTCCAACTCGAGTTCTGATTCAGTTACTCAAACCCATTTTTCACATTTATTACTCGTCCCTTATACTTGCGTTGATGAAAAAAAAGGAGTAATTCTTTTTCCTACTTCACCACTTCTTTTGATGTAGTTTTTTTCGGGGAACACAAAAAAAGTGCGAAAATGAAATATGTATAAAATAGAAAAGGAAATTACTCGTAGTGATTTCAACTCCCATCATACAAGATGCAGCAGCGGGAATCTACTATATATATTTTTTTCCTCCACGTCTCATTCTAATATTCCTCCTCTTTTCTTCTCCACCGCAATCTATGAATAGGCTCTTGCTTTGCTTTCCATAGACGCCTGGGGTACAAAGTAGAAGGATGTTAGAATAGAAAGGAACCTAAAAAAGGGGAAAGAAAAAAAATATATATATAATGCTACTGGCCAGAGATAAAAGGGAACTGGGAGTAACGCAAAAAGATGCGCTTGTGGTTTGTTAATGCAGTTTTTTTTTTTATTTCCTGGTACTTTACTTCGTTGGTTGTCAGATAATTTTTATGCATCGTATATCAAGTATGTGTGGCCCGAATAGTAAAAGAATTAGTTTCCAAAAGAACTTGCATCTAGTAAGCACAATACGGAAAATAAATCACGGTGTAGAAGTATTTTGCTTCTAAATTATTAAACAGATCCAATACATGCACTCTTCAAAGAAGTTTATTTTATGTGAATGAAATAATGCTTAAAATATCCTAGCTGCACAACAGGTTTTTCATTTCTCTAAAAATGTTCTTTTCTTTGAGAGTTTCAAATGAAGGAAATTCAAAATCGACTGTATTTAAAACTTTAAGTGACTTAGTAGAAATGAAATCTATTGATCTAAATAAAGATTACAAGCTATTTTAATTTTCTTAAAGATTCAATTTCAAGCGATCGAAAATAGGTTGTCATACTCCCTCAAAAATTTAACTTATTTAGGCAGTCCGGTATTTCCAATCTCAAGGTACACAAGTGATTTTTCTTCCCTCGCTGGGGTTGCGCAGTGAACACGGTTACGCTCCCAGGGTTGTCCTAGGGTATTTTTCTATTTCCGACGCTGTTATTTGCTAAACCATTACTTTACTATATCCTTCTTTTCTCACACCTCATGCCTAGATCTCAGGGGTATTTTTTTCATAATTTGCATAATACACTCGTTTCCTTGTAAAGTGACACATGTTTGAAAAGTGTAGACAAATATGGCTTTTGCGTCATTAAAACCATCTTAACCCAGTTAATATAATCAGGAAGTCAAACAATTGCTTTAACTCTAAAAATTTCTTTTTCATATATTAAACACTGGTATAATGTGTATAAATGTTACGAATATGGCTCTTCGAGAGGATATTTTTTCCTAAATGGAATAAATAACGCCTAGATAATTTGATTTGATTAAAATAAAATTTCATAGATGAAAAATAATAATTCTCAAAGTATAATACACATAATATTCTAAAGGTGCCTAAGACCATTAAATCATGGTTTTGAGTAAAAAATTTAAAAAAAAAATTAATAAAGAAGTAATTACTTACCATTAGAGGTTATAATCATAAGTAACATCATTTAGAAATTACAAACAAAATACCCTACAGGAGCCTAAACCATGTTTTTGATAGCACTCAACTCTCGATAAGCAACATTCAAACAATTCTTAAAGAATTAAAACATTAAGAAATATAAAGAATCCATTAAGTACTAATAGAGATTACAATCCTTACTTACATTAGTAGAATATCACAAATAAAAATTTAGATAATCTCAGGTTAGGATATATCAGACGCTATAAAGTGAATTGACTATATTTGGTTAGTTACTCAAGTAAAGCTTATTTACAAAATCAACCCATTTTTATACCCTCACGTGTTATTAAAGTTTTTAGTACTCAATGATACATGAAACACAATCAATTTTTAAGGAAGTTAAGGTATTATTCATATTTTACTGCTTTACTGACGCAAGTGTAATGAGACAAGAGCCTTGCATACGACACATACAAAATTACGCCATGACAAAATACATCAAATGATTATAAATGTAAATTTTAAATCTAGTTATGACATATGTAAATGATGAAACCTTCATCATAGAATATAAAACAAATGGTTACCTTCCATTATACAGAATTCAGCCATCCAATGCCTTTAAATTAAGTACAATACTTACTGATATATTGACACCCGAACGGGTTGAAACAAAATCCTCTATCTATCACTGTCCAACTCACTTCCCCCATGTATAATTAAACCATCAGTATTACGGTGCTATGTATCACAGTAGACACTCATCACATACCTTTCCAAGAGTGTCGCTGCATTACAATTACTTAGTTCTGGAAATAAATCAACAGAAGTAGTTTCTCCGGATCCCGCAATGATAATCAATACAATATGGTCGATTATTCATGCCCAGACACGTCTCGACATCTCCTGAGAGTCAGCAACAATAGAATCTTTATTCGGGGTGAATCCATCATTGCCTGTGCACCAGAGACAGAAAAACCATGCATCAATCATTTGGGACCGGGTATGACGGACTTGATGCGCGCAATCATACGGGGTCCGCGTAGATGGATCATGCCTTGAAGATTGCGGCAATCACTACTCGAAGAATGAAAGAATGTTCTGGCCCCCGGGTTATAGCAATGTATTAATGGATCATTAGGGAATACCATGGGCCTTTTAGTGATTATTGTTCGACTGAGAATGGGGTATAGTTGCGTGCAGGACATACTCAGCACTTGTATTGGCCAATGCTTTCGTTATTACAAAGCTGGAATGGAGTTTATTTCTTCGTATTGAAACCTTAACCAATTGATTTAAAGTATTTTTTTTTATTTAAGACATCATGTTTAACATTTAAATGTGGGATTATTATTTGTAATTAGAAGTTTAAGAAATTATAAAATTTACTTAATGTTACATGCATAAAGCTTGATTTGTTTAGTACTTTTCTTAAGAATATTTTATAAGAATTTGATTTCAAGCATAATAATCGAGAAATTAGGAGGAGTATTAAGAATTAGCCGTTTTCCTCTCACTTTGCAAGCTATTCCATGATGTTATATGTCTATATATATTTGTTTTTTTAATTTGTTTTTATATCAAAGTTCTAGCATTAAGCTTTCGATTATATTGAAGAACATTTTTACAGAGCTCACCTCGACTTGAATTTCAAAATAGAAAGTACACTCATTCTTTACACCGCCCGATTCCACATTAAATCAATTTACGGAATTAAATTTCCGCAAAATCTTTTTTTATAGGATATCTCCTTAACGAAAGAATAATGCTTATTAAATTTCGTTTGCAAGAGTCTAATAGGTCCAAAACGGGATTTTTTTTTTCTAATCTATGTGCCGCATTTAAACTTTCTTGGAAGTCGATTTCCACAAATCCCGTTCTTAAAGAATCTCTACTCAACAAAAGAGCCATACTTGCTAAATTTTAAATTTGTAGTCGTCTATAGTTCCGGAGACATTCTGATGAGAATGAGTTAGAGTCAATCTCAAATAGACGTCTAGGATATATGTGAATAAGGCTTTGTTTTTAAAATACTTATAAATAATCATTGTCTTCATTTTTGTAAGCTCTTGTGTGGTCAAGATAATTAATTTTTTTCACAATATTAGTTACAGCAATTGATTTTATAATGTACGCGAAATTCAAACAATCTTTAACAAATTCATCAATCATTTTTGTAAAATAATTTCTATATAACTTTTTCAGAAAATCTGATCAGTTCATGCAGACAATGTTTAAAATCTGTGTGTGAGAGGGAGAATTTTCTAAAAAGTTCATCGGGTTTTTTCGTGTGTAAATCGTTTTTCAAAGGATATCATCAATTTATAAACGTCATCAAATATCTCAGAAATGAATATTTATTTCTCTTAGTTATGCAATTCATGGTTTGGAATTTTTTGGTCTATTTGGACGATTAAAAGAGTTTGTCATTTGGTTATATATACGTGCATCGTGTATGTTAGTTTCAGCCATTGAGGTAATGAATGTAACGTAGTTTAAGTAATTTTATTCCTGCACGCGTTTTTAGCGATACAGATGTAGAAAGATATTTAATATAGTTTAAAAAGTTGAAATTATTTGAAAGTTCTTGAATTTTTTTAATAAATCCTGTTGTTGAAATATGGGTTTTTTATTATCCTGGGCGTGTTGATAATGAAGTTAATACTGGCAAAAGTGTTCCATGCAAAATAGCCTTAAAAGTTAGTATTCCACCTCCAACTAATGCAAATGCATAACCAAAACCTACTACTGTTATCTTACCAATAATAAGAGCTGAAATTATACTCATTATAATTTTAGCACTGACATGTAAAGTTTCCTTTTCTTGTAGGTAATAAGAATAATATTCATTTTTGGTTTGTGTGAATGTTACTATAATAATATAAAAGTTGTTAAGTCACAGAAGTGAAGGTTAATCAAATTATATATTAACTCCTGTGATACCGAAATTAGAATTATTTTATAAATAGATTATTTTTCGGACTTTTTTGTATTCTAATTTTTAAATTTTTCAGGTAGGATTTCGTGGTATGTTCAGCACTTTTTGTACTAAGTCCTGTTTCAAGGCATTTTAAAGGTTTTACAAAATAATTCAATGAAATACGAATGATAAGAATTAAAAACTTTTTTAATCAATGTAGCATTCACATCGTCACATTATCTTTAAATGTGAATAAATTACATAAGAATAGTTTTTTAAAAAAAATTCATAATTTTGATTGTGCGTATATAAGTAAAATAAGGCTTTTAATTATATAGTTCTCAAAACAATCATAATGTAAAGGTGTGAAATTTACTTGATACTAATTGAAGATTTTTGTAAAGAAAACATAAACACTTCTTTGAAAAACTCTAATTTATCACAACCAAAGTGCCACCATTGCATTTTTTACAATTGTGCTGAAAATATCAAACAATATGTAAAATGTAATTCATACTTGGCTATTTATTGATCGCTCTGAAATGTTGAATAGAAAGAACAATAAATCAATATTATTATATGTAATTCTAGAATCAAGTTAATTCAGATTTACCCGAACACAACGCCTAATACATTATATGAAACATAGCTATTCTGCTTAATAATATACTTGTCCTCGAGATAACGTGTTAATTCTCAGTTGCAACGCGTTAGTCTGATTTGCGGATATAGTGGCCATTGGTACAAGTACGCATGCGTGAATTAGTTCCAAGGCGTGTCTAGATTAGTATATGGCTCAGAAATTCAGAAGAGGTATTTGTCAGCTCTGTTTGAAATAAGAATGTGATATTATTTTTTGTTTTTTTTAAACACATAGAAAGGAGTGAAACTGCAAAAGAGTTTATTCTTTAAAAACTGACTTGAAAATTTTACAACAGAAATTTAATGATATTATTAATCTAATGAATTATTAAATGTTTATTTAAGTAAGAAAAAAAATAACAGTATTATTTTTAATATGAAATGTTCTTGATTCTGGAGGCAAAAACAAAATAAACTGTTTTCTCCATGTTCTTTATTACTCTGACATAATTTCCATTTGTTGTAGTACATTTTCTTCATTCCCTTTTATGCTTTTGAAATTCAACTGTTGTAGCTCATAGCGACTAGCGTAGTCTGACGATGAGATATTCGTTTATTGTTTTGCTGTGTAAAGTCCAAAATCATCCCTAAAATTTTTTATAATATCATGAAAATTCCTCATAGCATTGTCTTTTGAAGCCTTCATAAATACGAAAATATCTAATGACTAATCTGAAAATTCTGTAAGTTCTCATGTAAAAAGAAAAACATTAATTTTATAAAAGCGTAAATTGAAGTACATAGAGAAGAATATACTAAATAGTAACTTCTTTTTTGAGAAAATTCGAACTTATTTCTCAGAAATGAGCAGGATAATGCTTTTTCTTAATCTGGTACTTAAAAAAATACCTTATAATGCTTGCGTATAATTTTGACATTTTCCGGTGTGTAAATGACAAAAGAGCTGAACAAATATTCTTTTAATTTTGTTTTAGATTAAATATAATTTTTTCCCGATGAAAACGTAAAATTGATTTTTTATGACTTTTTTAGCTTTAAAAATATTGAGATTTTTTTTTTTTATTTAGAGTTAAATTTTTAATTCTCCTGGTAGAAAATATGGCTTTTTTACAGCATTTGACGGAATGAGATGTTTTTTTCAGTACAAAAAGGTTGTGATTTGGTTGTTGAAATTCATTTAATTAATGCATTGAGTAAAAAACGCATATTAACTTCTCCATCAGAAAAACTGTTTCGGTTTTCTCAGAATATGCGCTTTTTAAAACTCACTCAGCCTATTTAAAAATGCGCTCTGGTGATTCAGATTTTCAAATTTCTCAAACCCAGTAAACAACTAATTAGGACCAAAAATTATATCGTATTTTCAAGGTATGAATGAGGAAAATAAAAACTAAAACCGACATTGTTACGTTTCTTCCCTTCGTAAATTGCGTTTTAATATTTATTACATCAATTTAATTTCCTCAAAAATACTTTTTTAAATAGTATAAAAATAGAAAAAAGTGAAATATTTAGAAAATCAAAAATAGTAATTCAGATAAAGAAGGTAAATTTTAGTAGAAAAGAATTGTTTTCTTAAAAATTAATTCCCACAAAGCACACGCTGTATTTGAAATATTTTTTCTGATACAAAAGCATTGTCACATTTATATTACATTCTTGCTTCGCTATCTTATATAGAGCACAACATATTTTATCGTACTACTGATTTTTATCCGAATTGACCCATTTTTCTTTGGTATAAAATATTTTGAAATATTTCCTCTATACCATACTGCTAAATTAGCTCCACATTTACACGTTAAAATGAAAAATTAAATATTTATGGAATATTTTTAAAAGCCATAAATTTTAAAAAGATGTATGAACTATAACGTTGCAAATTTTCATATAAATTGAGACATTTTTTTCTGTCTAGTTCAGGCTTTCATACATTTGGCGAAGATAAAAGCATAATCCCGTTCGGATTTATGCCACTAATTAAATTCACTATATTAATTTTACGTTAATATTAACATACTTCAGAATGTTAATTTTTAATATATATATGACTGAGATTTCACTTTTTAAAATATTACCTTAGAATCCTATTACACGTATTTTTAAATGGAAAATTTGGCACTATTTTTGACTTCTGAAATGCTATATTCGAATATTTTACAGTAGACAATTTATTGTAGTAATTATAGACGAATCTGTAAATGAAAAGGACATAATTAGAAATAATTTATTCGTCGGGTACATTTGGAAAAAGCAGAAACATTTACATATTTTATCTTTAATAAAAACTTGTTGAATGAATGAAACTATGTTTATCAAACTTTTTTATTTCTTGTGTTCACAAAACTTTTGTCAGAAAATTTTCTTTGAATGAAAACATCATTTCCTAAGAGTAGGAAATCATTTCAACGGGAGAAAAAGGATTATCGGAGAATCCATTGCCATCAATCTTTTACGAACAGGATTCTGAAGTTAATAGGAAATTTTCAAAAACAGAATCCTGAAGCGTATTCGATGACTATCATTTATCCGTCGATCAATAAAGTAATTGCCTTTTTACTTCCAAGCTCCATCAAGCTTCATTGTTTCTAAATTTAAAATCAGAAATCGTATTGTTTCACTAAACTATGTTTCATCGTAAAAATAGTTATTTCCTTCGAGTAATCAATCCCATGTCATAATATAGTAGATATTTTATACTAAAAAGCTGCATTAAATCAAATAACTATTACGAGTACACTGCTAAAGCGTTTTGTATTCTAATACGATTGTCTTTTAAAACCCACAATAAAGTAATCTCGGAAACAAATATTTGAAATCTTATTCTTAGAGTTTATCTTTAGATATTGTGTTCCTCCTTTATCACCAGCAAGTGCAAATACATATTTTCACGGAAGAAGTTAACTTACTCATTTTTTCCAAAAAGATATATAGGTGCATAAGGTACAAATTTCTTTTATAATCTTGTATTTGTCCTCGATGATTAAAATAATTTATTTTAATATTTTAATTTGCTTTAAAAAATGTATTGTTATATATAAGCAAAAATAAATAATTCAAATTCAATTTGAGTAAAATATTATTTTATCACCATAAGAAAAAAATCTGAAAAATACTCATTTCCTTCATAAATTTAATTTAAAACAAATGAATAAATATACTTTTTTTAAACTTTTAAACTATTTAAAAGGGAAATAATTGAAGATGGCAAAAAACAGCAATAATAAACAATAACAGAATTGTTAGGCAAGGTTTCTTCTCCAACAACGCCAAGAATGAAGCCATATTAGAAATAAACAGGTTACCAAAAAATAAGGGTATATTTTGAGAATTTTGCGTTATGAAAGTTATTTTGCCTTTTAATTTGATATCGTCTTCAAATGTAAATTATGACGTGGTTATTAATCAATTGCTTTGAAAACTATTTAACGTAATAGCGCATGCAGGCTGCATCACTTGCGGGGGCTGGGATTATGTTCTACAAACACACGCAATCGAAAGCGCAGAGGCTCTGTGGCTCTCTGTGGGAAAAATCAAAAAAATTTATGTCTACGGGAAAAAAGACCCAAACTCCACCTTGGTCTAAGCCTATGGTTTAACGTAAAATCCGAAAACTTCGTCTATTCGAGAATGAATTCCTCCCACTTAAAGCTAAATTTAAACTCCCTCCTTATTATTCTGTAAATATACATCTTCTATGTGATTTATATTTATAGAACATTTAATTAATTTTCTTATCAAATAATACGATTTTTTAAAATTTTAAAACCACCTCTTTTGGAAATTGTTGAATTTCAATAGAGAGATCAATAATAAAGAGAACTTTCAGAGGTTAGCTTTAGAGATTAGTACTAAAGAAACTATTTTTTAATAACAATAATAGTCCTACAATAGATTTAAGGATGTCCACAACTATAAAAAGGATTTTTATATAACTGAGAGTAACTAATTACATAAAACGCCTTTTTAATCAAAAATGTTGATAATTATTTTTTATAGTTTTCTTTTTAAACCCGTCAAAATCTCCATCAGAGAGATAAGAGAACAACAAATCTTTACACACATGTCCAGCTGTTTTCGACCAAAACTCCCTTGTTTTAAACAATAAAAGATTTACTTTAAAGAAAGATGGAAGCACTCGGAAATCAACTGACCTAGGTCCCCACTATTTTTATCCCATTCCCATCTTACCAAACACAGAAAGTAAAACATCGTCTTATAAAAATATCCGATTTCTTTCACCACTAAAAAAGCAATCTTGAAACCAGAAGAACAAACGTTAGGAAGGCATTGTTTCGAGATAGTGGACGACGGACTTGGGAAAAGTGCTGGTAAACTTCGTTTCGGCTTCATTCTGTCACATTGAGTGATGTGAGTTATAAACCAGACCTGTCAAGACTTTTGACCGACGAATCGATGGATCAAAATTCCTTCGATGGCTTCTAGCCGCTGGCAGGTTGTAAATGGGAAGAAGGAGAAAGAATGGATGCATTGTGCATGTGCTGTTGTGGTGTTTTATTGTGTAAGGTCTTAGTTATATGTATATTAGCTTTGGGGAGTTTTAGGGTAGCAGTAAATACAGACAAAATATTTTGAGATCAACTGACAAAAGATAGTAAAGCCATGTAGTTAAGTTCAAAAATTCATCTCGTATTGTTTCGAATTTATCTTACCCTTTTATTTATAAAAACACATTATAAAATATTATCCAGAATTTAGTAAACGCTAAAAAACACTTTAAGAGTTGTAAAAAAATATCGATATTATTTTATATAGTACGATATACTTAAAACTATAGAAGTGATATACTTTACAAATTATATTTAATTGAAGCATTAATAAAGGTGCTTAATCAAGCATTACATCTGTAAAATGAATAAAATTTATAAATGAATGAATATATAAAATCTAATTATGCTTGTAAATTAGAGAGTTTAGTTACATCCTCGAGGTACAATAATTAATTTGTTATAGTTATACTACTGTATTAATTATATCTAGGAATAAAGCGATTAAATTTTAATTAACCATTAAGAGTGTTTTTAATATAATCGCTTATCTTTTAAAATATGATAATATTACACTCTGTTAGTATAATAAATTTATCTAATTTGATAATGGTGCGTAAGTTCTATGCACATATTACATAAGACGCACATGTTAAATTTTATAATCAACGCATTTGATATACATTGTTATTATTTTACTTTCAACATTTTGTTACGGAATTAAATGGCTTTGTAATATATAAGAAGTGAACGTAATTAACGTTCAAGTTCATTGCGAGTAAATTTAAAATATATTCTAGAAAACTAATACACTTGATAGATTTCATTTTAGGAAAAATTAATGAACTTACTCAATAATTCATTATAGAAACAATTCAAAGTTCAAACTTGTTTGTTTGTTTGTGTGTGTTACTTAAATACAGCAAAACATGTCCATTGTCTCAGAAGCACATTCGGCAAAGTGCAGACGCACTAACAAACTATAATACTGAATTTCCTTCCTTTGTATAATCTTTGTATAGGCTTTTCGACAATGCAGAGGCTTCTAGAAATGTATCCCTAAAAATAGTTTTAGGTCCTTCTAGATTTATCTCGAAATAGCTGCCATAGCCCCTGAATTTGGCGAGTTGGAGACATTTGTTGACCAAATTTCTTGCAAAATTCCTACCTCTTGAATGTTACATATTTCCTCTTGGCTGCAAAACAACTCGCCTACCACAATACCATTTCTTTTAGGAAGAAGATAAATTCCAAACTTTATTTAACAATATGATGAAAGCATTAATCAAAAAACTACTATATATTATTGGGCTTTGAACAACTTAATATTAAAACAGAACACGTATACTATTATATTTGCAATAAATATTTTTTAAATGTATGTCATATTTTTTTACTGTTTCACAAGAATCTCTCAAAATATATCCAGTGAAAATTAAGGTATTATTACAAGAATTAATTAAGGAATTATTGAAGGAATTAATTAAAGTATTATTAAAGGAATTAAGATATTTTAACAGGGTTTTTTGTTATAATTTATTGCAGACACATAATAGTGCTATCATTTAGCAAAATCCTGAACTAGTTTATTTTTATTTAAAACAATTTTAATGTGGGCGGTTAATCAATATATTAACAGATGTAAGCAAAATTTTCATTTTAATTTCTTATGAAATATATATTTGAAAATGCTAATAAAGAACTACTTACATCTTATTTAACATTGTATCATTCCATTTTTTATTACATTGTTACAGTTAAATTTAGTTTTTCATGGTTCAAATAGAAAAATAATTACTTTAAAAAAAGTTCTTGTGCCACATTTGGTTAATACCGAAACTCGGAAAACAGAGGGTTATTTAAAAAAAGATGAGGATATCGATGTAGAGCGAAATTGTTTTTTTTTATCGGAATACCATTTATCATTTGCGCTAACTATATGAACAATGAACTCACTAGCACTGTTTAGAGAGATATTCTATTTTTCCACATCTGTGTTTTTACTATAGAGTAAAAAAAAATTTTAAAAATTTAATACAAAATAAAATTTCCCTAACATACTCTTATCATAATTTCTGTATATGATGTATATATCAGACAAAAAGTGCTGTAAATACAGCTAATTTCAATAGTTACCTAATTAATTTCTATTCGTTTCAATATTCAATCGGGAAAAAAATTCGTTTGAATTTTACTTAAATGATGCATTTATGCCATTCTTTAAAAATTGTTTGGTTTACTTAAGACATGTGTGAGAAAGAATCTGACGGGAAAAGTAAATTTTAGATATTTAATTATTTCTTCAATCGTTTTTACCTTTCTAATTACCTTTCCTGTAACGTTCGTTAACTATTCACAGAATCTTGTATATATTCCAGGTTTTGAATGGATTTAATTTATTGAAAGATTTTCATAGAATGCGCAATCATGTACTTTTAACCAAGTATACTGTTGTTTGCAAAAAATTCAATACTATGACGAAATCATCGGAATGAAATGAAATTCAATGCACAGACGACTTGTATTAGTACAGATAAATGACGAAATTTTCCTAGCGAAAAAAAAAAAGGATTTAAGTGTCCGAAATTAGTACCTGGTGTAGCAACCAAGTGCTGCTATACGACATGGCATGGAGTCAAACAGATTTTGAATATCTGCTTGTGGAAGAGAATTCCATATCGCTTGTACGCGCAGCAAAGGTTCGTCTATTGAAGCTGCAACACGCGAATCACGAGCGAGACGCTGACCAACTAAATCCCACAAGTGCTCAACAGGCGACTTATCCGTCGAATAAGCAGGCCAAGGAAGAAGTTGCATGTATTGGGCTGAACAGAAGTCTCGAAAAGTCTTTGCAACATGTGGGCGTGCATTATCCTGTTCAAAGATGGCTCCAGGGATGCCTTGGAGGAAGGGAACGACTTCGGGCTGTAGCACTTTACGGACGTACCTGTTGCTATTGAGATTACCCACAATTCGTAGCAAATTGGATTGAAATCACACCTCAAACCATAACTCCGGGTATTAGGCCACTATGTCGTTCGTTAACGCATTCTGGATGGCAGCGTTCTCCAGCATAGCGTCCACCACGAATACGACCATCATGGCCCCACAAATTGAGGCGTGATTCATCTGAAAAGACAAGTTAATCCCAATCAGCTTGCCGGGATCTGTGATGAGCACATTGTAGACGCAGACGTCGATAGTGTGCCGTGAGGGGGATCCTGTATAAAGGCACCCTTGCACGCAATCTACGGTGCAGCAGACATCGACGAATTGATGAAGCCGACATTAGTGCATCTGTAGCAGTAGACCAACATGCTGCCAACTGCCTGGATGAAGCTGTATGGTCATTCACCACCATGCGGATTAGGTGTCGATCGTTGCGCGCTGACGTCACCTTCCGTCGTCTACTGCCAGTTTTTTGAGTTGGTCGGTGCTCGTCTCTCGGTCCACTGTTTCTAAACTCGCATCACTGTGGAACTGTTCAGCTGCACACGAGCTCCTATTGCGTGATAGGGAAATCCTCCTTCTCGAAGGCCGATAATTCTCCCCCTCCCCGTTGAAACTCCGTGAGTTGTTGGAATTTTTTCTTATTTCGTCGTCTCACTAAACGTTTGTAACTTACAATGAATCATTAACTATTTTCAACGTCCCGCTACAGTCCTCTATTTATACGCTTTCAGCATCATTTCTGAGGACGATGCGGACGATATGCATGCGTGGTGGCTCGAAAGCTTACTACCTTACGTAACATCTTATAATTGATATTTGCTGCAAAGTTCGTTTAATTCTGATGATTTCTTCATGGTGTTGAATTTTTTACAAACAGCAGTGCATTTATAGCAATGTTATTAATGCTTTTTAAGTAGATTGCATCGGAAATAATCAACTCTATATAAATTTACAAGAATTATCCGTTTTGTCAATGAGATTCATCATAAATTAATTTTGCATGTACACTATTCAATTATTGAATTTATAATCACTCAACAAAATATTGTGTTTTCATAAATAAAATAATATTTCAGTAAAAATTTGATTTTCATAAGAGAGCAGTTAGAAGTTAGTTATAAAACATTTAGTATACATAATTTTTTTGCGTTGATATAATCAGAACATTTTTTTTAATAATTTACTTGGTATAAAGCAAAAAAAAAAGTATTTGTTTTTAGCATAAAAATAGTGTCTTTCTTCTTAAATGTTAATTTTATTTTGAGTAGTTCCCTTGGTTCTTTTTCCCTCAACAAGAATTTTGGACTCCCTCCAAATATTACATCTATAATATTCTGTACTTTCCCAACATAGGTAAAACCTTCTTTAAAAATTAAAGAATTTCCAAAGGCGTAAAAAAACGAGTATATTTCCTTTCTTTTTTTATTTTTCGTTGCTCGAAAGGGTTTTTTTTAAGAGGAAATTTGAAGAAAGGTCTTTTCCATTTATTCTCGTGCGGTTAAAATTCTTTTGAACAAAATTTAACGAGTTTTTTTTTTTACGTTCCATCCTTTAGTTCATTTTTAAAAGCGCGCGAACAGAAAAAAAAATTAATCATCTAAAAATGGCGTTTTAAAAGTCTACATTTTTTACACTTCTTTTACAAACATTCGAACAAAACTTACATTATTTTCGCGTATCACAATGAATTTATTGTTTGATATACACAAAGTCGAGATAAAAAAATATTTCTTTTCTTAGTGAGGTAATAGAATAATAACAGCTTTTATATTTTTTTCCTGATTAATTAGTGCTAAGAAAATTCTGCATAAATGTATTATCAGGAGTATGTTGCCAAAAAAATTTAATCAAATTATGATCGACAAAAATCAGGTGAATAGTCATTGACAACGAGTTACTTTTTTTTTAATCGCCGCTTTATATTCTTTCCATCTTGCTTGTTTTCTTCGCTATTTATCCATGCCGTATATTTGTTTTAACGCAATAGTTTCTATTATTATTTTATTGAAGTTACGTGTTTTAATAATTATTTTAGTGCTTAATAATTTTTTTAACTTGTTCCAAAAATTCTTTATAAAAGAAAAATAATCATATTCATTTGAATCGAAAATGAAGCAATTCATTATAGAAGAAAAAAATTAAAAACATAAGTTTTGTCCTTGGAAGATTATTGAACTCAAAGGTATCACACACGCAATTATTTTAAAAGTATCTTATTTGTTATGTTGGTTTTAATTACTTTTTAACAGGACATTTTTTCTCAAACCCTACTGCTAAAGATTTATAGGAAAACTAGAAATATTTGTAAATCTATTATTATTTATACATTTCATAATCCATATTTTCTGCTAATGCTATATTTAGAGCAAATATATAATAATATTAAAATATTAAAATAATGTTCTTTATTTTTCTTTGCTATATAGAAAGTCTATTTTCTTGCAATAGTTTATCGGAATTTTAATTTAGGACTAGACATATGAATTCTAACTGCTTGAACACTCCGGATTAAAATATTTTTACTTTATTTCATATAAATACTTAAATTTATTTTTAAAAAATTAACATTTATAAAAATTACAAGAAAAGCATAGTTAATAATATGCAGTCATTTATGTCTGTTAGCAAAATTGAACCTCTCCAGAAAATGTTCGGTTAAAAAAAATTTCAATTTTTTATGTTAAAAAAATTTATCCAATTTTAATGCTCTAGTTTGTTGATTTTGCCATTTTATAAAATGGCTTATAAAGTTTAGAAAAAGAAACAAAATGGGATATTTTTTAAGACGAAGCAAATCTAATCATTGGCAAAATACTTTTACTTTCAAAGCACTCATATGTCGAACATTTAAAAAGTTCCTGAATAGCTTCAAATATTCTTCAGACTTTGCATATGAATATATACCATGTATATGCACATGCATATTAAATTATGCACAAATTAGTTCAGTAGAGATTTTTTATATTAATTATAAGTGTATTTTCCTTCTAAATTTTATCCAGGCTCAGTAATAGAGGAAAATGAAAGAAAAAGATGGCTCTGAAAACCATGTTTAACCCTGTAATCTTATTCCTAAGTGTAGAGTTTATTAGTTCTGTGTCTATTTCCTTTGTTCTCTACCGTCTTGCTATTTTCTTGTTTATTGTTTTGCCTTAAGTTAAATTATTTTATATAATATCAATAACTATGTTTTGCTCATCTGTAGAATAACTAAAAAATAAATATTTAGTCTTGGGTTCATGACTCAAATCCTTTCAGTTTAATTTTGTAGAATAGTAAAAGTTATTTTATTTTAAAACTACTTTAAAATCAAATTCAATTTTCTATTTAATACAGAATGTTTCAATGTGAGATAAGAATGATTTAATTCATTTCTACGTCTGACTGTATTTCAAATAAACATTTACGATTTTGAACATTTTATATACAAAAATTACACTAAATTCAAATCAAATTGTAGACATTTTAAGAACAGTCAGGAATAAGATTCCAAACTAATAGTACTTTACAGGAGACAGGATTACTATTGCTAATGAGCGTCTTTTATTTTTAATAAAAAACACTTTTGGGAATAACTCCACGCTCTTTTAGGTAAGAGAACAAACTTTTTTGGAAGGTTTATATTTTCAAACGGTGAAAACCAGATACAAGCTCCTAACTCTTTCCCTAATTGTCCAAAACAACCACTTAAATATTCTGCTAAAAATTAACAGTTCTTATACGTTGTGAATAGAATACATGTTATGGAAAGTTTCATATTTAGCATTTGATTTTTCTAAGAAAATTTACGACGAAAAATAAGATATTACTATGCATTGAATACAGATTAATTATCTTAAGATAATTTATATAACAGTTCTTTTCTTTCATACTTAATTCTTTACAGTTTCTTTTCTTTTCTTTCAGTTATTTTCTTTAATACTTAAGACAACAAATATTTATTAGAACGAATATTTAAATTTTTAAAGTACAGATCATTCCAGCACAAACATTGAGCACAAATATTTTTTGAATATCTTAAAGTCATGCAAAGAAAAATGCTATTCATTTTTCATTACTGTTATGGTATCTTGTGTGTTTCCTGTATTACATTTATCACTTGTAGCATTTAAAACAATTAACTATAGAAATTACATTTTTAATGTTGTTTTGCATCTATAAGTAGAATAATACACCATTTCAATATTATTATGTTGTTTAAATTAGTAGGAAAGTGTGATAGTCAAAAAGTTTGAAAAATGACCTCTTATTCTAGTTGAGGTCATCATGAGTAAATTAAGAATTAGCGTATGAAAAAAGAACATTTTTTTAAGATAAATTATTATAAATTCTCTAGTTTTTGCTTTTATATTCAAGATATCAGGTACTAATTTAAATTACAATTTCTTCTTAAACAGCACTGGAAGCTCAGAGGAAAAAAAAATTCCCAAGATTTCTCAAAAACCGTTTAAAGCTTAAAACACTGGGGACCACTCTCTAATGAGCATCCTTCGAGCCAAGCGCTCCTTAAACGAGCAGCTAAATGCTAAAGATTTCCAAATAAAAGCTTCAAAATACCCCTGCTACGCCTGCTAAACGAGACGCTATATCTTCTTAATTGTTGAACCACATCGGTGTGTTTCAGTCATTTAATTATAAGCCTCATTAGCTAGTTTGTATATAATGGTGCTGGGTAAAGAGCTGGGCTATTTTGGTCCTCGCCAGAAAATGGGCATTTATAATATCCAGACTGGGGGGAAATGCGTATATTGTTTGGAAGGAAAACAGCTCCGAGGAGATTTCGAATGAATGAAATTTCCATTACTGATTAGCCGATACTATCAGAAAAGGGATCTGTAATTTGCTTTTGGGGGGTATTTAGAAATATCCGCTTATGCAAATTGTTTTGCAAAATTATGATTTCTTGAAATTATTTTCACTCAGATATCCATAACGATTCATAGTTTAGGAATTAAATGAGTTTGGGTGCTGTGATGGGGGAGATTTATTTTTTGGTTAATCGCCAACAAAGTCTGGATATAGGTGTTAAGATACGCAACTATCATTTCTGTAATAATCTATTATTGGATATTTCTTTATATAACGCGGACTTCTAACTGAAAAACTAAAACCAAAATTTACGGGTGAACATTATACGCCGAAAATAAAAATAATAACTTTCAAAATAAGGAAAAGGTTAGTATAAAAGTATATTCCTATATATTTATCTTAACACTGTGTTTATACCTAAAAAATTATATATCTTATAAGCAGGCATTACTGGATAACATGACAAGTTCGTCATATTCCCCTTCGTTTATATCGTCAGGGACATTATCAAATTGGTTCCTCTTTTTTCTGCATCAACACTCTTGCACTAATCAATACAGAAATACCCCGAAATAACGCAATAAGTGGAATTGAGTGGCAACCACGTAAGTCGTTTTAGCGTAAGTCGGAGTATAATTTCCCCCATAAATGTATATAAATTACTTTTAGTTAGAGCGGAAGGTGAAGAAAAATAGCTTAGAAAAAAAATTAATAATTTTTTAGACAGCACAAATACAAAATCGCAAACTAAAGTTATTTTGATGTAGAAAATTTCATAAATCTAACAAGTAGTCTGCCGACTCAGAGATTTTTTTTCTTTTACAAAATTACCTCGTTGCATACCAATAATTTTTTTTATTCCTTGTTTTGTTTAAAAAAATGCGATTTTCGTTGGAGTATATATTTTCTAAAACTTGTAACTCTTTTTCAATTAAACTGAGGGCTGTCAAATTACCAACCGTTATTCGTTCTTCTGTGATTGAACTGGATCTACAAATTCAAGTTCTTCCAGGTCTTGCACTTACTCATGCACTTCTATGAGTTCATCCATTGTCAGCTCCCGATAATGGGAATCCAGCAGTTCTTGAACATTATCACTATTTACTTCTGAATTTATTTTCCTGCAAGATCGAGAACTCCTACAATCAAATTACCAATTTCATCAAGCTCTGGCAGTGATTCCACCTGAGATTTAATGATGAAAAAAGGCGAATAGACGAGATTTGAAAATTGCGTAACTCCAAATTCGCGTAAGTCGGGCTAGAGTAAGTCGATATATATTACTGTATAAAAATAATTCTTTTTTGATCCATCTACATTGTTATATAGAAAACCTATGTTTTTTAATTACTTTATAATTATGTCAAGTTTAATTTCAATCCGTGCTTTTATCATCATGTTCGCACAATATCTTAAAAAATAAGAACATTGCACGCATACATTCCTGGTTTCTTAGCAAAAAAAAAAAAGTTTCGTTATATGTGGTGAATATACCTAAAAATTAAAAATTTCCTCAGAAAATAAATCTGAGGGTTATGCGTCGGAATACATGTGTGGTGACCTGTAGCCACCCCTTACATTAATACCTTCCTGTCTATCTGAAAACCCGGCTAGATGTGTTGGAAGAATTAAATGATCTAAAGACATTATTCCAATTCAAACTGATTTATTGATTCTTGTGAATATATAAGAACAGACACAACGCAATTCTAATAAATGTATATGAACGGGAGTAGAGTGCAGAGGTGAGATGTAAATACAAGCGGGGAAAATATTACAGAATTTCAACTGAATCTATGACAGCTTAAACACGCACATTTACAACTACGCCTCACACTAATAATCAGAAGTTACTTAATCAAAATGACAATACCTGATGTTTTAATGCTGCCGACCCTTCACGGAGAATTTCAGGCACTCAGATTAGCTGGATGAATTGACGAAGACTTCACGCTCCGTAATAGTTAATTCTACTGCTATTCAATCTTCTAATCCGCTTCTCTTGGCATAACATCATCATAACATATCCACCTCGCTTAACTTGTCAACAACTACGCGAGTCGACCTCTCACTCTCTTCACTTTACATTAATTAACTTGACTTCTCACTTCCTCCTACTTAGCTCTCTTCAACTCGCAAAAACCGAATTTATGTAATATTCCTTATTTACATAAATCACGCTTGGCTCTCGATGAAGGTTGGTTGAAATAAATAATTTGATTTAAAGTGAAAAAAAGAGGTTAGTGAAAAGCCGTATAATCCGTCACTCATGGTACACAAAATCGAATAAAATATCTTGATCTTGTGATGACTTTCAAGAAATAGCCTCTTTATGTGAAAAGTGAATATAGCGATATATTAATTAAAAAGAATAAACTAATCTTCATAATAAAGTAGAAACAGGGCTCCTTTTGATTATTTGGAGTTAAACCGTGACGTGGAATTCACATCATGAACATAGAGTTGTGTTTAATGAAACTGTGATTACTATTTACATTTTTATTTTCTTTATCATCCTTCCTGTCCTGCCTTGAAAAGCACTTTGATTTCAAGAGTTTTATATTTAAATCCTTCAGATTTTCTATTTTTTTTTTGGATGAAAAAATTGTTATCCAAAGAATTAAAAAAGGGTTTCCATCGAATAACTTTTCTTCTAATTTTTAAGAAGTACTTTTAAAGGTCAGAAAAAACTCAGAAACGAATAGTTAAATCAAACTCAGCAGCCGAAAATCAAAGGAAATATAATTAAAAAGAAAACTTCATTTGTTATTTTTCTTTTTGACTGCATTGTATTGTTTTTAGATAAATACAATAGACTAGATTGGAAGAGAGGAGAATAGGAATTTAATCGGATTAACATTGTGTGCGCTCAAATTTAAAAGGTCTGCTAGACAAGAGCCCTAGGGATTTCGTCTACCAAATTCAGAAATTTTTTTTGTTTAAAATGATTCCGAGATCAATACGCATCTTATTATTTCAAAATGCATGTTGTTTTTTTCAAAATGGGCTTTATTCTTTTACTTGAAATAATTTATATTTTCCTCTAAAAATTCTACTTCATACCTTAATTCTTACGTATTTAAACAAAATGAATTTGCAATTGTGCCATTTATAGAACATAATCCTCATTTAATCAAATATTTTGAAAATGAGTGCATTTTCCATATTATTCACTTTCTTGTTAATGAGAAGCATATTTATTCTAAATATATTCTCAACTTACATCTTTAATCAGTGTAATCAAATTTTTGAATAATCAGTAATTAGGATTCTCACCAATTGCCTCTTATTGCTTCATAGTATGATGCAAATTTAAAAATTGTGACTAAATAAAAGTGATTTATCATTTACAGATAATTTCATTCTTTTTAAATAGGTATAAAGTAACATCAATCCAATCCATCCAGGATATTTTATTTGTTCCATCACGTTTAGCTGCAAATGAGACCTAAGCAAAAAAGGAAATCTTCAAAAGAAGTGGGATATGCATGTAAAATTACACATATACGCAGATATGGTCAATTACTTAAAAATTATCGGTACTTTTCCGTTTAGCCGGCGCAAATCTCACCAAACTGGTGTTTTTGGCAATAACACACAATATATACACAAAAATTGTTATAAGGGGAATATATGGTGGAGTACCTGTTTCCCGAAGCGAAACCGAAGTTCCTGTTTTTTAAAGTACCAATGTTTGTTATAGCTAAATTTCCCTGTACACCTTTTAATTTTTCTTTAAATGAATATAGATGTACTTTAGAACGTAAACAATCCAGAAGACTTCGGGAGATTTCATGCGGTTTTCGTTTTAAATAGTTGACATTAATATTAAAAGAAATAAATGAAAATGAGAGAGATAAAATACATTGTAAAAAGCTTAGCCTTATATTAAAATATTTAATGAAAGTATTATAAAAATATGCATCGAAATCTATATAGTTGCGCTATGCTTTTCTCTGTTATAAAAGAGGTTTTACTAAGAGTTGACAGTTAAGGAAACTTAAAGCACGTAGATTCATAAATTGTGTCGTCTCCTTCTTCATTGTTTTGGTTCACGTGCTCTGAATAACAGTGACCTTGCTCAACTTTGGGTTCGAAGGTCATCCAAAGCTTTCAATTAACTTAAAATGTACACTATTTTCATAAGATTATCTCCAAGAGTTGTGTAAATAAAACATTAGATCTTGTAATTAAAATTCCTCTTCGAATCTTTTATGCACTGTTATGTACCACTAGTATAAATATTTTTTGTTTCTGAAGTAGCAATTAGTTTTTCTAAATTTTTTAATTTATTTATTTCAGTAAAATAAGGCTTCCATTTATTGACATGTGTTTTTTCTTACGATTTTTCTCTTCGAACATGGAATAAAATTTGATGGATGAAGTGAACGTATGTATTCATCTAAAAAAATAGAAATTTATGTACACACGGAAATATTTACGGATGTGTTATTCTTTTTTCCTTTTTTTATTATGCGTTTAAAACATTGTTATGTGTGTAAGTCATGAGATTAAACTTAATAAACCAATTTTTTTTAAAAAATGATCTTTTCTTTTGTTTATATGTTCTTGATATACAATCTAGATACTGCTCTTATGGTTAGAGATAAAAAAAACTTATGTTTTGTAAAATATGAAGGAAAGAAAAAATGCTAACATATATTTCAGTCAATAATTTTAATTTATATTAATTTTGTGGAGTAGGATTTTTGTGTTACATAAGCAAAACAACTTCTTTTTTGGTGTGTTAGGTTATTTTAATTAGGTTAAACTAGGAAAATGCAATACACTTGATCATACCGCTTCTACTCCGATAAATTACAAAGTTTTTGAATGTAATCTTGAATGTAATTTTGAGTAATCTTTTATATTTTTTAGCAAAAATATCATACCAGTTATTAATATAATAACAAGAGATTGTAAATGAATGAGTTAGAACTTTCATTCCCTAAAAAAATCAAATGCATTAACAAAACTTTATATTTATTAAAAAAGATATGCTTTTTGATGAAATTTATAAACTTAATAATTTAACTCGTAGTTTTGCAGAAAAATGTGAAGAGATATATTTGAGATTTTCATATTTACGTTAAAATATTATAATTTAAATAACTATAATATTTACTTTTGTATACTTTTTATATGCAATAATGAAGAAATATTTGTATTACTTTAACTAAATAAATACTACGTTAAAATGTAACTAGAGTCTGTGCTTTTTTAGCGAATTTCACAGTTTTATATTTATATATATATATATATATATATATTAAAAAGGCATCGAATCTGCAAATATAATTTTGTTCCATTATACCTTGTAACATTTAGAGTCAAACAATACATTCATTTTATTTTCTTACTAGTAACTTTCATATTTTGATTCATGAAAAAAGTATACTATATTTTAAGTGCTTTTTTTAAGACATACATTGAAAAATTCTATAATTTCCGTTTTATATTCCAAATTTTTTTTTTAAGATTTAAGGAGGAAAACGGAAATAGTTTTTATCCTTGAATACGATTTTTTTTTGAAAATGAGAGTATTCTCTTTAAAAAAAAATACCTTTACTCTCGTACACATTGTTTTCTTTCTAAGTAATCTCTATTCTTTTTTTTTCAGAATATTTGTTTTTATACTCAATTCAGTTTCATACGTTAAAAAAAATTCTTTATACTTTCATCAAATTTTTTCCAATTAAATATTTTTCTTTCGATTTGACTTTTTACTGTCCAGTATTATGTTTAGAATTTTTTTTTGTTCCCAAGGGCTTTTTTTATTAAAAACTTGAATATATTTTAATTAGAATTTAGGTATGTTCAATTTTCGCTGAACACATAAATGCTTTCTTTTAAAATCATTTTTGAATAAAAAGGGTGTTCATATATCGTGAAGCAATTCGTTACTTTTTCTTTGCACTGCATTTGCTTCCAGATTTTTCTTTCCGTGAACGCGTGAGCAGACAAGCAATCAATTCTCAGAATTTTCTGTGACAACTTAAAAGCTAGTTAGTCTCCACCAAACCAGCCAGCGATTGAAATCGACAGATGTCATATTAATACCTTAACGACTCATCGTTCAGTTGCTATTGAATTGCGTAGATAACTGGTCCCAGAGTGGAAATAACAGCGAACAACCAATAGCTTCTAGGCTGGTGGTGGAACGATGCAACTGTCACCAACTTTCTCAGCGTAATTTCTGTAATCCTCACGCTTCAACAGAGATTCGATCGTTTCTTTCACTGCACCCGTAACTGAAAATAAACTTAGTTCAAAATAGCTCACACGGAATGAGGGGCTGTGCTCGAAGCGTGCAAGAAAACACGGAGATCTCTTTTAACCTGAATGGAAACCCCATTTTTATAAATAAAAAATATCGTAAAAATGTCCTTCTTAAAGTTTTACAAAGAACAGTTTTAGCCTCTAAGAATTAAATTTGAGGGATGAAATTTTGAAAATAGAATTCAAACTATAATATGTATAAAAACATATTTTCTACGTCAAACGCTTACAATAATCTATATGACATTTGCCTTAAGACTATGAATTTTCCTATTGTAAAATGAACAATCTAAGATACTGTCTTTGTATGATTGTGTAAGGGACAAAATATGTGCGAACTTAGAGAATAATTTTTTACAAGTCCGCTGTTTTATGCAACATTTTTAGATGGAAAAATTGTTTGTTCAAAAACATGCCAAAGAGCCAAACTACGCATAAACTGTTCTCCAAATAACACTAACTACTGTATTAAAGATAACATAAACTACTGTATTAAAGATAACATAAACTACTGTATTAAAGATAACATAAACTACTGTATTAAAGATAACATAAACTACTTTATTAAATTTTTTTTTATAAATTTTACTATATTTTCAAATTTTTTCTTGGAATCCTTTATTACTTATAAAAGTATATAATACACAAATGGATTGGTCAAAATAGTATACTTTTCAATAACTAAAATTCAATACGAATTATAAAAAAAATTTCTCTGTTGTAACATATTTTTGAAAATTAATTGCATTACTCATGGAAACAAGCATTTGAAAAGTAGTCTGGTATCCTTTATTCGAAACTAAATCAATAAAGCTTTGGTGACCAATATATGAAACTTTGAATCACAAATTTCTGTATTTTAAGTTCACAAACATATTAAATATATTTTATGTGTTGAGGAACATTTTGAAACAACATAATTTTCAAACTTAAGTAGTTCAGATTATATTATTGCAATTTCTCCATTACATAGAATATTGAAGTATGCCTCTTACACATATAAGTCTTTAGAATAATATATTTATACTCCATGGTTTACTTTCATTAAAATGCACTGTACATTCAAAATAATGCACAATAATATCCAAAATCAAATTTATTATTATAAAAATTTCAAGTTCAAAACATAGATAGTGTCTTCTTTTAAAAAAATTTACTGCATGGGAAATCGTCTGCATAGATCAAAAGCGAAACATTTTGATCTTACACAAAATTAAGAACAGGCTTACAGTTGTAACCCTTAAAACTAAAAGCTCGGGTTAAGAGTTACATCGTTTACAATATAGATAAATAAATTATAGTTTGAAAAAAAAATAAAAAAACGCTTTTATACTGAATCGAACTAAAAAGTAAAAAAATAATTCTTAATAAAGAATAAAATGATTAACGAGAAAATGAATGTCATTGGGGTAAAAGCGTGGGGTGTTCTATAAATGTTATAATTTCTCACTTCTATTCCAAAAAGCTGAATTAGTGTAAAAATGTAGTACAAAGCACCCCACGCTTTTACCACAATGCCATTCATTTTCTCGTTAATCATTTTATTCTTTATTAAGAATTATTTTTTTACTTTTTAGTTCGATTCAGTATAAAAGCGTGTTTTTTAGTTTTTTTTCAAACTATAATTTATGTTTCATTTTTTAGTTCGAACTACAATAAAAGAGTGTTTTTTAGTTTTTTAAGCTATCATTTATTCATTGTTGAATTTATCCTTGAGTTTGATTTTGAAGCTGGAATTACGTGGCTGTGGAATTAGTCTTGCTCTTCAATGGATATTAATTAACGGGTCTGAACTGTATTTATTCTCTCCGTTTACGTGGCCTCCGATCGTTATATTAGATTCCCGTCTCTTTTGAACAGGTCAAACAAATAAAAGTGTGTAAAGAAGAAAAAGTTCGAATTACAAAATTTTTTAATGTATCATGTTTTTTACGGATTAAATATTATAAAATTCCTCCTTTTTGTTTTTGTTTTCTTTTTTCCCATTTTCATGCATTGTCATCCACTTCCGAGCTATACTCCGAATTTCAAGTCTCTAGCTCCTCGGAAAGTCACACAGTTTAAAATCAATTACAAAATTCCACCCTGATAGACATTAAAGAAAACGAGTTATTAAAAACATGGTAATATGAAGTATCAATCGTTTTTTCACCTTTTAAACGTGTTCCTTTCATGTTAATTCGTATCATCATTTCTAAGCGTATTGCTTTATAAAAATAAAAAAATATTTAGCAGTTAGAACGCAAATTATTTTTTTTCACATGCTCGAGCCTTTTTTTTTTATTTTCATTTTCAGAAAAATGTTTATATTATGGTTAGAAATTGCTAACACGCACCCACCCTCCACTTTCTCAGATATAGAACACTTCTTTTGTTTGTTTTATTTCTTTTAACCGCAAGTGTATTTTATACTTGCATATGTAATTAGCGTTAAATTCAAAACACTTTAAGGTTACACCTTATTCTTTTATTCACCAAATCTGGAAATGATGTAGGAAATTAGTCGCCATGTCTGAAAATGGTATATGGAACTTGTCGCCAAGTTTAAAAATGATATATGCAATAAGTCGCCAAATCTGGACGTGATATATGGATTTGTCGCCAAATCTGATTACCCTTATTCCTGACGATCCTGAAAAGGACAATGGCACAAAATTATGAAATTATTGTATTGTCATCGGTCCTTGACAAGTGTGCGAAATTTCGAATCAATCCGATCTTTTTAAGTGGGTAAAAATCGAGTTCTAAGATTCCGTTGCATGCAAGTGAAACTTATAAAAGCGTGTTAAAAACAACTCTGATTATATAAACATTTCAAATAATATACAAACATTTATTAAATAAGAAATTTGGTTTATTTAATTAACTTTTAGATTCTCTAAAATACATTTCATGCATACGAATGAAGGAATCAGCAATTTATTAGATTGTAAGGAGTAAGTGACAAAAATGTAAAATTTGCATTGCCAAATTGAAAAACACTATCATATTTATTCTTAAATTTTCTGCGAAGAGTCATTTATGCGAGATCACTAATGTAGGATAATAGACAAATTATTTTTACTCTTTGATTTTTTTATATAAAAATTTACATATTGTACTGATAAATAAAATATTTTAAATACATTTGTTTCGACAATGCGAAAGGTTATAAATAATAACGTGACGTATTGGTAACATTAATATGCAAAACCCTAATATACTGTAATTTATTCTTTGCAAGGAAGGAAATAACACGCTCGTATAAAATCAGAATAAATAAACCAACAGTTTAAATATAATGCCATACAAGGTATAAGTATTTGTGTCTCCCATTGCAGCTAAAATTTTACATATATTGTTCTAATATGGTTGATTCCATTTTAAACAAAATGACTTTTTTCTTTGTGTGTGTGTGTGTACTAGCCATATACGTGTTTGATTTGTTACTCCCATTTTCAAAATATAAAGAAATACAAGTAATGTTTCGAATACTATTTTATTAAGAAAATTTATCCTTAAGTTTTTTGACTTTTTGGATATACAAGGGTCGATCTTAAATTTTTGAGATACATTTAGGTTTTTAAAGTTATACTTACAAAACTTTAGGAGTGTTCAAAGTAGTCTCCTGTGGCATCAGTGCCCTTTTGTAGACACATTTTCTACAGATTAAATACCTCAAACCATTCATTTCTCGGAATTGATGAAAAAATTATTTTATAGCCATATCAATATTTTCTTCTGAATTAAAACGACGTGCATGTTAGCTTCTTTTAACCTTTCCTTCGTTATTATAAGCTTCACTTGTATGTAACGGAATCATTGAACTCAATTTTTACCCACTTTTTTAAAAGGTCAGATGAATTCGAAATTTTGCGCATTTGTCAAGGACCTATGACAATACAATAATTTCATAATTTTATTCCATTGTCCTAATCAGGATTATCCGGGATAATGATTCCTAGTACGGCGACTAATTCATTATACTATTTCCAGATTTGGCGACTAATTCATTATACCATTTCCAGATTTGGCGACTAATTCCATATACCATTTCCATACTTGACGACAATACATTAAGTGGGAACCCTAAAAGCGAAAACGTGCATCAGCAATTTTTTGCCATAATATAAACAATTGTCTAGTTTTTTTTCTGAAAATGGAATTAAAAAAAAATATCTTTTAATTCAGGGATAAACAAATATTTTCGATTGAAGGCCAAAAGTGAAGAATTAAATTTGGCGGGCCGAGATAAATTTTTCTAAAATTTTGAAAACAATGTACAAGTGTTACAACTTAAATATGTTAATGTGAGCAATGAAATGGTTATTTCAGTTTAAAAAGTTAATTTTATTGAAGTTCGAAGTGAGATGAACTGATTGGATGCCAATGAATATTCTAGATTCTAAAAAATAACGCATTTAAGATTAATTCTTTAATGAATAAACGATAGTTTAAAAATCTAAAAAAATGCCTTTATGATTAATCGAACTAAAAAGTAAAAAAAAAAAAAATTCTTAATATAAGAATAAAATGATTTACGAGAAAAATAATATCACTGTGGTAAAACTGTGGGGTTTACTTTGTACTTCATTTTTACGCTACATTTCAGAACTAGAAAGAAATTATAACAATTGATATAGATCAGCCCACTTTTTTACCCCAATGACATTAATATTCGCGTAAATTATTTTATTCTTATATTAAGAATTATTATTTTTTTTTACATTTTAGTCCAATTAACCATAAAAAAGTGTTTTTTAGTGTTTTTTTTTTAAAATTTAGATTAAAAAATAATAAAAGTCACACTTAGTTAGATCCAAAGAATGCGGATGTTCTATCCCTTTAATTTGTTTTGTTTTTTTAAAGAAAACCAACTGTTAATCTGGCTGCATGGGAAGATGAATTTTTATGGTGAAGCATTACTCCCCTAACATTCATTTCTTGGAGAATTTCTGGAAAATATTTAGTGGTATAGCAGTTTGCTATTCCTGTCTTCTGTCCATCCAACTTGATGGCCTTGACCCAACCCGTACCTCTGCAGAAAAAGTTATACGTTACCTTTTTCATTGCTCGTTGTCTTTTCCCCATTGTTGGCGTGGGATCACCTTCAAATACCCTTGCTTTGCTTTCTTAACGTATTGGAACGTCAAATAATGGTATTTAGGTTTCATTATCTGTTACAATTTTACAAATGATGTAGTGTCCAACCATCATTTAGAAATTTAAATATTTCTTTGCTGATTCTGACACGATCCTCTTTTTGGTGTTCAGTTAGATTATTACAAACCCGCCGGCAAACTACTTTTTTCATAAGTAATTCTTCATGACTATTTTTGTGTATGGCTGCGGTTCCAATTTCAAAAGTTCTATCTGTATTATTTGGTAGGTATATATATTATCATTAATTAACATTTTTCATATGTCAGACACATTATCCGGGATTATTGCCGACCACATGGCTTTCCTGTGTGTTCTTAATCTTGAAGAGAGTTGGGATACCTGCAAAATTCTTTAAACCATTTGAATACAGTAATACGACATGGAAGTTAATCACCAAATGCTAATGGCAGTCGTTGAACGCATTCGTCTATCGCATTTAATCTCGCTTTAAAATCATAGAAAATCATAGCACGCGCGCGCGATAATATTCTCGTGTGTTAAATACTTTTTCTCTTCTGTCTAGAATTTATCCGACGCTAAACGACTTGAAGTAAGTCAGCAAAAAACCATCTGCTGTGTTAAAAATACTTTGTATTTTCAAATTAAAACCATTAGTTATTTTTTGTAACTTCTCGTCTGCGCGTATCTCAAAAATTTCAGAGTTTACACTGGTACATAATTGGTGTGAAGGGGCTCTAAAATTTTAGTAATCAAAAAGCTTTATTTACGACATTATAAATAAAACATTTTAATTTACGTTATAATAAATACTTACATCCAACAAATTTAAAAATATTTTTTAAATATTCTGAGTTCTAAAAAGTTTTATTTACGATACTACTGATACTTTTGAAGGATTTTTCCTAATGGATTGCATTTTGTCTCAGAACTAATATTTTGAAATTTATTCTGTGCTTTTTTTAAATTGGGAGTTCCGGATTTAATACTTTATTATTTTTGTCTTGGTTCAGGTATTTTTCATCGCTATAACAAAATAATAAATACTATTTTCATCACAAAAACAGTTTTGCCGAAAAATAAAATAAAAGACTGGTTTTCATTTCAACTTTACATCGAAGAATGCACCTTTTGTCTTTTATATTTACAAATTTGTTTTTAGGTTCATTTCATTTATTTGTAATTAAAAAAAAATATAGAAGTTCCGAGGTTAAGTACATCATGTAGAAAATTTAATTTCATCAACTATCTTATATATTTACTGAAAATGGCAGAGGCTCTAAAAAGCAAATGCAAACATTATACAACATTAATTGATGAAATAAATGCCTTTTTCGAATGTGCAAATAATAGCTTTAAAAAAATTATTGTGTCCATAAATAATAATTTTTTCTTAACTTTTAAATTAATACGTAAGTCTTTCAATAGTTTTAAGAAGTGGAAATATATTTTCACTTTTGTAAATCATAATTTAAATTCGGGGGGAGCGAAATGCTTTGAAACGTAAAAATCTTTTTCTATGATTATTTGAAGTAAGTAACCAATTTAATTTATTCATTAATGAGTAATAAGGAATAAATATAATAAGTAAGTAAGAAAGAAATGAAATGATGTTCCAAAATCGTGTTAGTTACTTCTATCTAATTAAATAATATTATTTTTTTTCCGAAAAATAATGTACAGTTATTTAAAGAAATTCAGACGGACATTTATTACAAAATAGGAAAACAAAAGAGTTTAATCACTAATAATGTTTGTATTATTTATTTAAATCAGTAAATAAAAAATTAAATCATTTTTCTTTTGAAACATGTGTCTAATTTTCTTCACAAACTTCTTGCGATTAAGTGTACTTTGCAATTCATAATAGAAAGGATACCAAATAAAATATTTTAGCCTCAGGAAAACAAAACATTTATTGTCGAAGAAAGTGTTGGTTTTATTTATTTACATACAACTCTGGTTTTATTTAATGAATTAATAAGTGAAGAAAGCAAAAATACTTTAAATTTGTTATCTTGCCTTTCATTAATGCGTATTCTTTTTTAGTTTTTATTTCAGCGGAAAACAGGAAATTAATTTAATTTTTGACGATTCTCTTCTGACTGTTACAATATTTATAAATACTTGTTAAATTATTTCATTTGACTTAAATAAATTTATCTTTTGAATTTTATAGAGCTTTCTGAATTCATTTTTAAAAAATATCTAAACTGAAACATTTGTTCGAATGCACACAAGAAATTAAAGTACTCAATTATTTAAAAAGAAAAACAATTCTACAACTAGCATCTGGTTTTGAGAGTGATCAGTGAAATTTTTTTGTGTCAGTTAATAATTGGCATGCAAGTTTTGAGACAAATTAAGCTGTATGATTTGATTTAGAATTATAATTTCTATCTGGCTAGAACATGATGTTATATCGTACAAAATCTTTATTTTACCTCTTGTTACATTTTTATATAAATATTGATATCTTTCACCTGAATTCAGTTATGAGGATCAAGAATCATAAAACTCGTTATATCATCCCCAATTTGATTTTTATTTGAACATTTTTGTAGTCAAACTTTTTCTAATCGTGAAAAGATCAAGGGGAGTCAATCTTTAATTCACACATTTTTAAATAGATGTTTGTAAATTATAGGAATTTAACTTCAATATTTCAAACAGTTTTGCCAAAAAATTACTTAAAGATTTTTTTTACTAAATAATATGAATTAATTTTCATCAAAATTTCATTTAGTTTTTTCTCAGATATTTTTTTAAAAATGTATGAATTTTAAAAATATTTACAAATTTATAAGAAATTTAAACTGTTTATACATTGAATAAAGATTGTAAATTATTTATACCTTTTTAACATTGAATTTTTTCACTTACTTGTTAAAGAGTGAAACTCCTTTACATATTTTGGAACACCAAAAATGTTCAGATGTTTGGTGAATATTAGTAAGTGTTTACGGGCTTGCTGAACTATGGATACCGCTCACACATTTCTACAGGCCAAAATTTTTCACAAATCGTTTAATATTAAAGATTTCAACATGTTTGTTAAACATCAAATGTAGAATACGGAAATTTTATAAACAATAATCATTTTCACAATTTCTGAATTGTTAATGACCCTAATATACTCTTTGTCTTTTATTTGCTTTATTTTGCATTGCATTACTTTGCTATTTTTGTTTTTTGAAAAAAACTATTTATATATATATATAGGAGATACAAAATTAAATTAGTTAATATGAAGAAGAGTAATCTTTTTTTACTGATAACTAGGTTAGCTAGAATATATGTAGATAAGTCTTCAGAGCGGAGTTTCACAGTAAATTCATTATAACGTAAACAGATTTCATATTATCATTCAACATTGCCTAATTATTACACCGTATACCAATTTAGTCAAATCAAAACAAGGAGCCAAATGACATGAAATACAGCCAATAGGGGAAACCATATATGGATAGTTTCGAATATTATAATTGTAACGATGACAGTATTTGTTGACATTTATTTAATTGCTAATGTATTTTCATTTAGCGAAATTGGTCGACTGTGTAATATATAAGTACTTATTACACTTTAGGGATTATTTTCAAGAAACTTGTTAAATATCTTAGTTTTATATAAGCGCGTCAATTATGCAAAAAAGAAACTCAAATATGGTTAATTTTGTCAGAATTCTAATCTCTGAAAATGATTACAGAAAACAGATTAAATAGCAATCTATTTAAATAAATCATTTTAACAAATTACGATTATTACTAACGATGATTTAATATAATATAATGCGAATTTTACATATTAAAAACATTATGTTTTAAAGATTTAGGTAATTGAAAAAATAGAAGCATAGAAGCTGATTTTTTGCAAAAAAAGAATTCACAAACATAGAAAATTCTAGAAATACATTCAGACACTTTAATTGCTTGAAAAGAATGAAAACCCTTTGTGCAGTATTTCTCGTAAACATTTAAAATATATTAAGCAAAATTAGTCATACATGAATATTTTCTACATAATTAAGGTAACTGGAAAAATGTTAAATAATTATAAAGTTGTAAAGTTGCTCAACCGTGCTTAGTATATTTAGAAGCCAAAGTAGAACTGTCAGCTATACTGGTTTAAAGTCAATCCCATACCAGAAAGAGTCTCTAAAATTAAAACAATTTGGGAGGTGGAAAGCAATTAAAAAGCCGTAACAATTCTTCAGCATTAAGTGCCGCGACTTTATGAAAAATACGAGCAATGAATGTGTGTTGTGCCTGTTAATTTTTTTCCCCACATGGTTTCTAAAACACTCGTCAGGCAGGAGAGTTTAATAAAAACATACACTCGTAACAAGTAGGAAAAAAGAAATAAAAGAAACTCTGACTGCAAAAGCAAATTTTCTTTTGTGTAATGGATTGCTTGTACAAAGTTGTTAAGTTAGACGCTTGGCAGGTTCCCAAAAGTCTGAAGATTCTATTCAAATATGCAGAAAAGATACGGATTTTAAAATTAGAAGCAAATGTATTTTGCTGTTCAAGTGGAGGTTCGTTTTTTTTCTTCTTCTTCTAGATGTCTTTGCAGTTCCAAGATATCATTTCTTACTCCACACTTTATTTTCGGAAAGATAACGGCAATATTGACAAGAAAAATTGTATTTATATGATGATAAGTTATCGATCCGGGGAAGACGCCGTTGTCTACCGCGTTTGAATATATTATCATAGTCTTACATTTGGCATGGAAAGGTAAATACTCTCACACCTTTTTTGTGTTTGCAGAAGACAATTTTTATTTGGGATTCGCAGATGTCTTGGACGGGAAAATAAGATTTTGAATAGATTGCTATATACAATATGGGAGCAAAGCAGCATTCTCTTCTTAATACGTTGTTTTAAATTTTCAAAAAAAAAATATTATAATGTTTTGTTTTAAAAAAAATTATATCAAAAAATTCTTTTTTAGTTAGTTTGATAAAACACGTCATGAATCTTTTATTCTGTAAGTAACAATAATTTGAAAGTAAATGGACTAAATGAAGTACAGCAACATTGGAAGAAAAGGATTGTTTTCAATTTTAAATACCCTTATTCACTTTAGAAGCGCAAAGGAATGAATAATACTCTCAAATGTCACCGGAGTATATAAACGTCTCGCTCAGTCAAACTGTTTATTTTTCAGGACGCATATATACGTCTTTCCGAAGTACGAACTTTTCTGCGCACTGCTATGCAAAAAATTATTCCGAAGACTTTAGAATGCAATACAAGGACCTTGACAATGTTTGTGAAGGATTTACTTATGTCAAATTATTTGCTTCTTTATTCCCCCCCCCCAACACACTCCCGAGCCTACGTGGAAAACTGTTGGAATTGGGTATCGAATCATGTAACTCTTAATCGGCAGTTACGGGATCAACTATAAACCATACAAATTATCAAGATATGTGTTAATTTTTGTATATAATTTTACATATGACAATCCCATAGGGTCACTGGTAATTATTAAACTTGTTCTCTTAATTTAGTACTGTTAAATTAATTATAAAATATATATTGTGCAGTACTGAGATACATTTTCAGAGTATTATATTAGTGTATCTTATTTTTTATTATGCCAGAATGTATTTTGTTTGTTTAATTTTAGTAAATTAATAAATTTTTAAATAATCTTTTGTTTTCGACTTTTCTATATGCTCGTGCCCTCCTCGTTGATTTGTCACGCCCCTAAGGGGGACGCGCCCCGCAGTTTGAGAAACGCTGAACTAAAGACACCTGAGCTGATTCCCATCAAATGTGTTGAGGCTCAAAATTCTCAGTTTAGTAGGGTGGTTAGAATGGGTTGCCATTCTCGTCACGTGACTGTCTAAAAAAATACGATAGGGTACATTTTTCTCATAAAGCTGAAATTGAATGTGCTTGTAGCTATAGGTATGAAATTAGTATAATAAATAAATTGAATAAAACTGATACTGTTTTATTTATCTTGCATTGATGACATTACTGAGATGCTAAGTTAACTAATGAATGCAACAATTTTAAAAAGATGTAACTCTCCAATATCATTATTTTCTACAATGTGGCGTTCGAAACCAAAATAATTACTGATATAAATAATATACATATTAAGAATCTTTATAAGTATTTCATGTAAATTTATTTAAAAAACAATAACTATCCTTTTCATCAATGTTCTGATTTATCTGAGCTCCTTAATTGTGTCACCTCAGACACTCAAAATGAACAAAAATAAGTTCGCATATTGTCTGAATTATCTATAATGTGCAGTATTTGATACTGCTCCATTAAATAATAACGTATCGCCCGACGAAATCTCGTAAAACGTAAACCTCTTTTCAACCTACTTGATTATCACGCGCAGAAGTGAAACACCACTTGCCCTTTAATGTGTTTTACTTAAAACATTTTGCTAAGCCAATTCATTATGTGAATTATGTCATGACAGCATAAAAGTCTTATAAAAGTTTAAGCGTCATTGATAACTTTCAGAATTCATAATCTTCAGAATTAATTAATTTCTCCAAGATTCTCATAGTTATTAATAGGTTTTTGACACTTTCTGATGGTTTGCACACAACTACTTTGCAGCTTAATTATTATTCGCGAAAACTACTTTTACTTGAACTAATTAACCCTTAATATCAAGTATAAACCTTTAGTATGTATTTTAAATACGAGATTTATTTCAAGAGCTTTTAATAAAATGAATATCTCTGTCAAAATGTTTCACTTTATACTAGTTTAATTTAGACGAAAAAAATCAAAATCTTTATTTTGTTTTAATATTATTTATTATTGCAATAATATTAACTATCATTCATCAAAATATTAAAAAAAACCAGTTTAACTTTTTCAGGTTTGTCACCCCATTTTTTAATATTTTAGTTTTTAATTGTTCCGTATGTTGCTTATCACTTTTCAAAGAATATCATTAATTCGTTATTTATCCAGTGCGTTATTTAATTTGCCAGACTTACTGGTATCGTTTTGTGTATATCTCTATTTTTTTTAAAATAATTTTACTACCTTTACGGTTAGCACATGAAAATTTAAATTACTAACTTTATTGGAAAATATTTAATTGAAATATGTAATTTAAATAATCCAAGTTTAAATAATATTTTTCACAGTCTTTCAATAGCTAAAACGTTTCAATTATTATTTAGGATTTGAATAACTTGTTTTAATTTATATTTAATCATGCATCTTTACGAAATAATTTGCATAATATCCACTACGTGATAAAAAAAAATTACTATACCTGTATTCAAGTACTACTCCTTTGATTTTTTTTTTTTTCGTTTTAGAAAGAGGAAATAATTTTTTTTTATATAGTTATATATTTTTTACCCTTTGAAAGAATTTTTTTTTTTAAATTTCGTCTTATTAAGTAGCATTATAGCTTAGCATATATATATTTTTAAATGTATCTTTGCGATACTTGTAATCTCAAATTACTGAGAATTTTTCTCAGTAGTTGATCACTAAAAAAGTATATTTTTTGAAATTTATTGGTTATGCATATACAAATCTCTGCACAACTATAAAATTTTGAAAGTCAGAGACTTCACATTCTTTTAAATAATCAATTATTTTTGTTGAAAGAAATGGTCAAAATTTCTATCATATTTCATTATTATTCTATAAAATTAATTAAATCATTACACAATATCAAAACTTCACATATGCATTGAAACTCGACAATATATGTTATTTATTTTAAAATAACGTTACCTCTCTAAGCTCCAGTGCTTACATAAAATATTTTAAGCTTGTAATGGAAATATGCATAAATCATATATTATAATAAAAATTAATGCTAAAATAACAATTATAAAAGAAAATATGAAGTGTTATCATAAACGTGAAAGTACGAATTCGATACTGTAAGTGAAAAAGCTTTTGTTTCTTATGTCGCTGAGAATTATACTTAATATCACATATCTTTTATTATGATTACGAAAAAATTAAAGAAATTTTTCCATATTATTGCCATATTTGAATATAAACAGAAAATATTTATTAATCAAGTTGGAAAACTAGCCCTGTTTAATGCAGCTGGGAAAATAATACTGAACTGTTTAAACAAGAAAAATAAAAATAAATCTGTTTGAATTGTGTTGCAACAATATATACAGGTATATAAATTATTGTTCAGTAAATAATTCCTTATTTCAGCTCTATGTCAGCATATTTCCTTAACAATATTAATAGTTTATTCATCAAACTATTTGCGCAGTATTTTAACAAAACAGCAAACATAGAACCAAATTTTTAATTTTGTAAGAGTTATCCAGTACATTTCACCCACTAAGCAAGAAACTCTATTCAAAATGAAGTAAGAAACATTTTTAATATTTCCCTTTGCTTATTTAATGTGTAAATGCGCAAAATTTGTAGGGAATGATATTTAACTTTGCACACAATATGTTACATAGAAAAAATAGTATAAGGCTACAAACTATATACTTCTGCTAAGAATAATCCTATTTCTAGAATAATTTTTCAAAAATCTTTGTAATACATTCGTGTATTTAATGAATCTTTCCAGAATTGGAGCAAAACGTAATTGATTGTAGTGAAACACGACATTGCTAAGGGTTAAAATACGTTTATAAATATTTTTCCATGACAGCGAGATATTTAAATATTTAATTTCCAGTTTGGTTTAAATTGTTTTAATCTTTCTTGGAATATGAGAAAAATTTAATACATTTTACTGTCGTCGTCTTTCGTGATATGCAGAATTGAAAGTAAAATTTTGCATATGAAATGGTTTTGGATAACTTGTCGTAAAATTCTTTCGGAATCACTCTATAAATTATTTAGAATATATTCAAGTTTGAATCAGGACTCACAAAAAATAAGACTAAGAATTTTATGATTCATCTTTTTTTTTGCTATCTGCATTTATATGTTAAATAATAATACTAATTCACAATTCTCTTAAGAGGAGTAACATAATAAATTATTCACTTGAAATAATTAGAACGCATAAATATAGGTAAGAAAATTAAAATACAAGAGTTTTAATTACAATAAAATCTAATTTCTATCTAGATTTGACAACAACGTTATCAATTAGTAAACAGAACATCAGTGTATCAAAAATGATTAGATATCCAAAAATTGTGCATAATTAGAATTTTTTTTTAAATCAAAGGATTAAATGGAACATAAAAGCCTGTAATGTGCACTTACATGAATTAACGATGTTAATCAGAGACTCTGCGTTTTGATACTTTGTGTAATAAATAATTTGTTGGTATTTCAAGTATCACAAAAATATTTTAATTGCTTGAAGAGAATATATAAATTAGTTTTAAATAGCAAAATCATTATAATTTTACAAAATGGATTGTTCCAAACAGAAGTATCCAATGAAGTAAATGGCGCACAACACTTAGTTTCCAAACAGTGAAAACGGTGCCAAACCAGTGGAAACATTCATATGTAAAATATAATTGCCTACTAAGAGTAATAACAGTTATAAAAGAGCGATTTCTGTCTGTAATGAACGAAAATTAAAGGATACGAGCCAGACTGCTGTATTGTGAGCTTACTACAATCAGAAGAACAGCGATTTCTAAGTAATAGTTGACGTAAGTCTCGCGGAGAATGACATGTATTATTCCAAACGTGCAGAAGTTTACTTGACATAGATTTACGTGGAAAGAAGAAAATGTTAGAGCGATAGCAACATTAGAACTCATAATCGTGGCCTCTCTAGACGTTACCACCCTTAAAACTCGTTAGAACGGGATGAGTATGGTGGTGGTGACGTTTTGATGAGTGAAAAATCTCCATTAGTCACGCGGTCTCTTAAGTCTTTGGAAGAGATTCTGTTAATTGGTAAAAATATTTATAACTGACGTTTTTGAACCACATGCATGTTTTCTCAGAGGTTCTTTATATTCAGGCTTATCCATGGATGATACTGTTAGCTCTTACCGTTCTCAATTCGTAAAGTAATATCTTGAAAGTGGAGATATAAAATGCATTCAAAGTCCACAAAGATTTTCAGACTTAAATCTATATAAGTATAAGTGGGACTTACTTGGACGAAAGGGTTCTTTTCACCCACTTTCTCTCGACATTTATGAGCAAAAACAAGTGTACCTTCTGAAGTGGCAGGATCTGGCTGCGTAATTGTCTTAGACTTTCATACATTCTGCATTTTATTTTGAAGGCAGAATGCAAAATTTGAAAAATTAACAATCTTTTTTAATGTTTGAACACTATAACATGATACTTAAAAATAATTCCGCTTATTACTTCCTATAACTCTCTTTCAATATCAAAGAGATAGAAGATCAGCTAAGCAAATAAACGTGTACGGAAACATTAGAACGACGCGTGTTTGTTCAGTTCTTATGCATTTACATACGCTTTGAAGAATGAAAAAGGCACACAGAAAGAATTATCCGATGGAATACAACTAAAAATATTCTAAATTACATTATGAAAAAAGCAAACTTCACATTGATATTTATGTATCTCATAATTGTAGGCAGCTTGAGTTAAGATAACATTGAGCTAGAATTGACTTCTTAAGACACACACACACATACAAACCGATTCGTAAATAACTCTGAGAGGGTTGAGTCAGCACGATAAAAATATTTTTAAAATAAACATTGCGGGACTTTGAAATCTCCTGTCAATGTATTTAATAAGCTGTAAAATAACATCATTTAGGACAAAGCAATTTAAAAATAAAAAAACAATTTTAACGCTCTGTTTCATAATTGCGATTTTTTTAATCAATTACATGCTGCTAATTAAATCATTTGTTTTGTAACCACGATTAATGACGGGTTTTTTTCAAAGCCGTGGAACAACAACACGCAGCAAAAAGGTTAGTAAATTCAAACTCTCACTCGAGAAAAACAAAGCAGAAATTCAATACAAAACAAAAACCCGTTTACGTAAATGCAAATGAATGCGTTGAGTAGAGAAAATAATGGAACAAAAAATAAATAAATGAATCTTAACAGAGCCGAACGGGGGTGGAGGCATGGTTAGCATGCTAAATTCCTCCAATAAAAACAGGCAATCGTGGTTAAAAGCGAAAAGGACGAACTTTTCCGGAAATAGAAGAGAAAAGAAAAGATACTTCAATTGACCGACTCTTGAAATAAAAAATGCACTCACTTTGAGGAAATCGAATAAAAGAAATCTTTCCAATTATTGGTAAAAGGGAATGGTCTGTGATATTCCAGGAATGGGGGTAACTGAAAAAAGGGATTCCCACATCAATTATTTTATCCGTATTTTCCATTGTCTAGAGCGCTGTCTTGAAGCCTGCCAATTATATTGATGAATCGGTGTGCTCTGAAAAAGACATTCTCTCTCCTCGTATACTCTACTTATGAAATAAATGTCATTTATTTTGACGCATGTATTTAATTACAATCTTATATTCAATCAACCCAAGTTACATAGCAAAATGTATTTAAAGGATTTCATTTAAAAGTGGTTTATGTGCATTCCAGTGCGTTATAGTATTATTGATTATCATTGTAATTTGTCGACGTTTTCATTAGCACCTTCATCTATTTACACTATTATAATAGTGAAGACGCGTGAAATGAAATAACCTTGCTTTATTTTTTGATTAAGCCTTCTGAAACATGACTTTGTTTAAAAATATATATTTCTTAAAGCTGATTAGAAACTCAGCTATCTGAATTGCATTTTTTAAATTTCAAATCATACAGAGAACTTCATTTGCACTAAAGGCTCCTTATGTAAAATAAGGACGTTGAAGATAAATTATTTCAGTGTGGTAGGGAAGAAATGATGAATTCAGTAAAATGGTTCAAAATTACGCTGACGTTTGTACATTATCCAATGTTATAAGTATGTATCAATTAAAGTATGTTACTATTAACATGGTTCAAATTTACAATGTCCATAGCTAAAAACCACCAAATGGATTATTGGCAAATTACGAATATTTGTCATTTTAATATAATTGCTTTATACGGGAATAGCTTTCTCGAAATCAATCAACTATACAGGAGTTTATATCTATAAGGTCTTCATAGTTTTTCTTTTAGAAAGTTTCGAACGTTAATTTATGTAACGTTATCACTTTATTTTTAACTACCTTATCGTCTTCGTTACTTGACTGTGATTTAAAATTGCAAGAACCATCCTTAATAGTTATCGTGTTGATTCAGAGTAGAACATGAATCAACTTCAAACTAACTTTAACTAATTTTTTTAGTTCAGGAATTCTATATATGGGCTATGCTTTTATAACTATGAGCAACCTACTTGAATTCTTTTTAAATACATTTTTATAAATTACAGCTTGAGAGAAATAACAAAAATATAGGTACTTACGTATTATCACAATCATTTTGGCGAAATTGTATCAATTGAAGCACATGGCTGCCAATTCAGCGCGAACGACACAAGGGAAATCAGAGTTTCCAAATTGGTGAGTTATTAATAATGTTGGCGATCTAAAAAATAATTATCAGGTTAAAATAATCAAAATAAAGCAACTTGATGTGGAGCAGAAAAAAGTTATTATAAAAAGTTTCAAAAATTTATTTAATTTTAAATTTTGCACATTCTTATTGAGTCAGTTTGCAATATTTTTACTATAGCTGGAAAAGCAACTTATAGTTCCTGGTGAAAAATACATTTTATGTTAATAATAGATCCGAGAGGGTCGTTATGTTCACAACTAGAAAATGGGATTTATTTCGGTTCGGCATATTTGTATAACTACTTCAGTCATGAAAATCATACAAACATTCATTCATTTTAATCATACATTCAGTTTGTAATTCATGAAAAATATTTGTACGAAATCAGAGTAAACTTCTTGAAAGTAAATTTTGAGTTGAGTTTTTATATTATTATGTTACCATCTAAATCCATAGTTATATCTAAATATATAGGGAAATAATTTAATTTGGCTCTATGGTCAAATTTAACACAGGATACTGAATTAATTTCTTAAAACTCCGAAAATGTTACACATTAAACAGGAAATGAAAGACATACATCACAAAATCATGGTTTCTTGGAAATAGAATAGCATTCAAAAATATAATTTTTATTAAAAATTAATAAACTTGAAGTGAAAGTTTTCTTTTGTATCCTGCTTTGGCATTAACAGAGAAAATACGAAAATTCCCTTTATTCTGATAATTAATCTGTAATATAAATAACAAATTACTGAGGAAAAAGTGAAACTAAATTAAACCACACATCTGAAAATTTTCTGATATAATTTCTGAAGTTGTACACAGCCAAATTTCAGTGTTTGTTTCTTCGTCGGAAAAATCTTTCTGAGTTGAAATAATTATTAATCGTAATAATAATTCCCTTAAATATACTACAAAGCGTAAATTGCACATCGTAACTTTTTTCAATTAATTTGATTTTATTCAAAACTAATTAATGTCAAACAATTAAATTTAATTCAAATTCTCGTAAAATAAAAATTTATACTATTTACATTACATTTTACTAAGTAGTAAAACTATTTCAAGATTTGAATTTTCATTGAAAATCAGGGAAACAAATTTTCCAAATAATATTTTGTTCCAATGCGTTTGTAATACACTTTATGCTTACAGGAGTAGTCTTAAAGAATTAATTGACTCTAAAAATGTGTGAAATTTTTTAATTACTTACAAAATAATAATAATAATTTTTTTTTCTTATAACTAAATGCATGTTACTTCATTACTAAAAATGGATTTAATAAACTTGCGAACAATTTTAATGATAATCCGATTCTCTTAAATTTCACGGAATATTATATTAAGGATTTATTTATTTATTTTGAACTTGATAAATTTTATGCATTATTTTAGCAAGTTTGTATCAAGTTTGCCTTAATCTTTTGGCATACTTAATAACAAGGGTATTGCTCCAATATAAAACTGGCTATGTTTTTTCTTTTCAATTTATCATCAATCCTCCTGTGTGTGTGTTCCATGATAATATGATATATAACAACATTAATTTTCTCCTTGTTGCTTTTTCAAAAATTAATCATGATATAAATATTCAAATTTAGCTTAAATCCAAGGCCTTTTATTATTTTGAAGACAGAAATCGTTATTCTTAACAGTAATAAATTTTCATGTAGCAGTGTCATGTGCTTTACTGTGGTATCTTATTAATATAATTTTCACTACAGGTCGTAAAAATTTGCAATGTATTTTTTGGCATCTTTCAAAAATCCTGTATATATTTCTCAGTATATTATCTGAAACTACTAAGGTGAAAAATTTTAATAAATTTTTATAGGATGTATTTTATCTTATATAAAAAGGGGAGGAGAGAAACCTTTCGGATAAGAAGGTTACTTAGTTACTTTCCTTTATCAAAAGAAAAATTTTAGAGAGGAAAAACATTGTTTGACATCACCTATCGGAGAATAAAACGCAATTCTATTCTTTTTCTGAAGGGAAAAATAAGAAAGAACTTTACTGGTTCGAAAAAATTTTATGAAATTCAACATCTTTCTGTGATCCCGACCAATGGAATATAAATAGAAACTAAAAGATTGTGTAAGCTTTTTAAAAAAAAGTAACTTTCATTAAATTTTGATAACTCACTGTTTTCTTTTGGTAAATTACATTTTTCTCAAAGCTTTTGGAAAAAAAGTGTCATTACTTAGAAAGCAAATAATGATTCTAAATTGCAAATGTCAAAAACCTTTAAACTCATTATGGAACAAAATTTGATTTATTTCATTTATTTTACTTTCTCCCCTTTCAATAATAAAAAAATAAAATTCAAAAATAATTATAAAAATCATCGATGTATAATAATTATTATTAAGCAAAATTTTAATTCTCGTGCTTCTCATTACAGTACTGTATTTTGTCTTAATTGTCAAACATATTTGTGAACATTTGGAGAAACATTACTTTAAATTACTATTTTATTAAATATAAAAATGTTTTAATATTTTTAAATGAAAGTATCTGACATGTGACGTTTTAGAAAACTTGATCAGTAGCGAGAGACTTAAAAAATTAAATTATTGATTAATTAAATATCCAGCTATTAATTACAATATTGACATTTAGATGCAAATTATCCAAACTATTGAGTATGTCAATACTACAGAATACACTATTTGTGATGGAGAAGGCAAAACCCACCACGTCTCTTTTCAAGTGTTTCACGCAGACTGAATATCCCCTCTCTTGTGGTGGGGGCGGTTCCTTCTTACACCTCCAGTTTCATTCGACAGTCTGCTCAAGGACATCGCTTGTCGGTGAAATGGGAGATAAAAGGACCCCGCAATATTTTAGGATTGCACATGTGGATATGAACGGCGTAATAATATCTACGCTGGGAATCGATGTTGTAGCTTCGAGGCGGGTAAACGTTACAGCGTACATGGTAGCCGAGTAGTCATTGTCGTCAATTTATGGCCGGCGTTGCTACTATCGGGTGCTGGTGCCATTATCCGCCGTTCAGAGGAACTAGTTCACGTCAAATCTGTTGAGGATTCAAGTTGGCGTAGTAAGGAAGGTTGGAGAATGTAATGCCAGCTCAGATGTTGCCCTCGTCACTTGAAGATGGTTCAAAATTACAAGATCCGTACCCAAAAACCCTCGTGTTACAGAAAATTGTGATTCTAATTAGCAATCAGTCACCAAAATACCTTTGTTTGTCTAAGTATAATATTTTTTGTAGTGTCTTAAGACTTTAAACATGACATTAATAAATAAATGATACATTTTACAATTTATATAAAAACTGTAAAACATAAAAAAGTAATATTCGTTAAGAAAGTTTCCTCAAAAGAATTGCAGAAAACGTTTCAATAATAAAAGTAAAATTAAACATATTCCTGAAAATGTCATTGAAAATTTTTTATAGACTTAAGATTAAATAAATTTATACAGGGCTGACATATTAATCTTTTTTAAAATATAATAACCATTGTAACGTAAACTGAGATGAAATAAGTATCTCACAAATATTTGTAAGAAAAAATATCCTTGTTCATACTGCTAATTTTTGTGTTTGAAAGTTAATTTTTTAAGGGGAAAAATATTATAATTATGCAGAAGCTACAAATGAAAAAATACCGCTTAGTGTAATATTTGATCGACTTATTAACTCTTAGATTCACTCTTTAATAGAATATAGAGACAAAACTTGTTCTAAGTCATTGAACGTATATGTTAATTTCTAACATCTAAAGTTCGTTAAAAAGCAATGTAAAGATCACGCATTATCAAAAAAGCAGATAATGTTTCAGGGGTTGAACAAACACTTGTTACCTTTAATTAAGTGTAAATTAAAGACAAGCAAGGGAAGTGTTTATGAGCAATTAAATTTTTCATCCATTTTTTTCTTTCACTTGATTACAGAACATTAACATAATTTTCGTTCGCTAAAAAACAGCTAATTGGCATTTGTAATCGATTGGTGGAAGAGTAATTTTTGAAGTCCATTTTAACCCGTTATAATAGAGTGTACAACGTAAATTCTGATGTATTTCAATCAGACGAATCGTTTTATTTTTTTGTTTCTGTGCATAATGCGTTAAATATTTAAATCTTTTAATTACCCTTTCTTTTTTTTCTACATTTATCTTGAATCCTACCAGCATGCAGTGAATATTCAAAGATTAAAAATTAAAATCGGTTAAGGTTGAGCTATTAACCTACCTTTATTAAATATATATAAATCTCTCTCCATTTAAATATTATTTCTTTTGAATTGCTTATGTAGTCAATCATGGGCATAAATAAATTTAGTACTTATTTAAAAATATCAAGGAAAAATGTATGCAGAGTTCTATTATTTAATATTATTGAAGATCTTTTTTAAATATAACTGATTTATTTCTCGAATTTTTAAAAAAGTTATTTTAGTATTTCAAAACGAGAGCGTTGATTTTATATATTGACTAAGTATTATAAAATGACATGGGGGCAATAAAGCTAAAATTTATGATTTTAAAATAAATTTTAGACTTTCTTTTTTTTTCAATTGTTTTATTTATTTATTTATTTGATTTTTTTTGCTGATTTATATTATATTGGACAATATTTTGGGATGTATTGCTACTTTCAGATTGAATATGAAATAGTCAAATTCATTATTTTATCGATTTAGTTATTGTCATAAAACTAAATTTAAAATGTTAATTGATAGAACTAATATATACCAAAATTTTAGCGTTAACATGAAATGATCATTTTAATATTGTGGAATAAATGAACTCAATGACATATAATATTCTCAATGAAGAAATTTTTCTCGGCTGCTGTAGAATAAATCCCATAAAAAATAGAGCTTATTTTTTCCCTTAAAAATTGATTTTACTCGAAAAGAAAGTAAAACGAATAAGAAGTATATTCTTAATGTTTTTAACTAAAGTAAATGCCGAATGAAGTCTTTTATGTTCAGCTCTTAATGGGAAAAAATTATATTTGTGATTGATATGTGTTATTGATTTAAATTGATATGCATTTTTGTATTGAGTATAATACATATTTTAGCAGGGCTAAATATTCTAGATCTTTTTTTAATTAAAAAGGACTATGATGTTTTATAATTTGGAAAACATATAAATTCGAAGAAATTTCTTAAAATAAAAGCACTTAAGAAAGGTAAAAAACAATTAAGTATATGGTCTATAAGAAGAAACTAAAATTCTTATATTTATTAATTGAAATCATAGAATTAATTTTAATTTAAGAAATAAACAATGAGACCAAATTTATAATACAAGCGTATTATTCTTTTGATTGGAAAATAATATTAATGTATCTACTTTGATTATTTATAGAGTGTATAATTTTAATACTGAAACCATTATATTATATATTTACAATTATTGTTAATTAAAATATTCACCCGTAGACGTATAAAAAATTAATAGATAAATAAAAATATTTCCTGAAAAAAAAATTGCTTATTTTACGACAATTTTTGTATAATATGGTATGTTTATACGGTTATACAGTAGTTTTTCATTTATTCCATTATAATGAGTCGTAAAATAAAAATGCACAGCAAGTTACTTCACTGAAAAATTTAATTATTTATAATCCCTTTAACTGTAATTATTTTTGAATAACTAAAAACAGACTTTTTATTCTACATTCTTTTAACGGTTAGTATATTCAAGTTTTGCTTATTTTTATTTTACTTTATTATTCCTAGTTCTATTACTACATTCAAAGGTCAAACATGTAAAAGTGTTCATTTTTTTTCTCAACTAATGATTTTGACTTTTAAAACTTTGAGATGTCATAAAAGCTTATAAAGTTTTTTAAATAGCAACGCCTAAGAAAAGTGCTATATGAAGTAAACTTAACAAATCAATGTATGTGTAATTATATATATATATATATTGTATAATAAATCATCAAAACACCGAAAACAATTGGTCAGTTGAAACAAAAAAATACGAATAAACGCTATTAAGGTAAATCATATTTCGGGGATTTGAGCTAAAATGCGGGGTTGATCTAGGCTGATTGTGCACATTTCCCATTGGGTGGCTTCCTTTTTGTAGATTAATATGAATATGTCAGAAAATAATACAACAATAAATAAAATTGCAAAATATAGTAATGAAAAATAAACCGTTGAAAGATATAAATAAACATTAAGGCAGTATACAAATATATATATTTGGTTACCTTTCAATTTCAATTTTTTTTCAGTTTTGATTATTTTGTATTTGTTTCTCTCTAGTAGAGATTTTTGACTATATATATATAATATATATATATAAATAATCAGGTTATTCAATAACTCTTAAATTCAGTGTTCGAAATTCTTTAATTGAAGTTGTAAAGAAGTTTACAGATCACCAATACCAACCGAATTATTTTAATTTTTAACAATTGTTCTTAAAAAAATTATTTATCTCCCCCTATTGATTCAAGTATCTTACTGCCATTTTGATAAAAACAACTTGTGACTGAATCATTTTTATAAGTGCACTTTTTTGTAAATTTGTTTTCCGTGTTAACTGGAAAAACTTTAATTATATGGATTATTCACATATTGTTAAAACTTAACTTTTAACAACAAATTCTTAACTTATACCGAGTTTTCTGAAATTATGCCGATAAAGTAATTCATTTGGTTTGGAAGACTTTTTTTGTGTCGTTGTTGAGGAATATATTTAGAAGAATATTACAAACTGAAAATACCAAACAATATCTTTTTTCAACAAGAAAACAAATATCATCTAAAAAATTAAATTATTTCATTTGACTCTAATAATAATTTATTTACATTTATAGTACACTGATAAAATTGAGAGATTTATGTGAACCTATTATGCAAATTTGTTTTTGAGTACCAAAATTATCATTTTTTTTTCTAATCGCGGTACAATTCCATTAATTCCATTCCTAGGAATATTTACAGACAAAGAGAATAATACAGATAGAATTAAAATCGAATGAACGATAACAAAACTCCCTCTGAAAAGGATAAAGAGTAATATTCTTAAAATGCATAAAAAGTTTCCATTAAATATCGAAATATCATTGTTTTCGGCTTTTATTCAGTTTTATATATACTTATTCAGTATATATATATATATATATATATACAGACATAATAAATTTTTCTTAACTTGTCAGTAAGAGCGTAAATATATTGAAGCAGCTTTTTTCATTATTATGTATAGGTTCATTTACAGTAAATTATTTGAGTAAAAAAAATGTCACGAAGATAAAAATATTTTACATCCTTCGCGTAGAAGTCTGAAAAATCCATTAAATTATTAATGTAAGTTTTTTTTATTTAAAACGTTTCTTTATTCTAGCACATCAAAAGTACCTCTGGGTGTTCTAATCGTAAAATCGGAGATGTTTTTTAAAAATTACATAGCAAATTAAAGTTAAAATTAAAGTAATGGAAAGCTAAAATTTCCTACAAAAGCAACCAGACGCTAAATATTTCAAATTGAAGATTATTTAATTTAATTTATTACTTTTAATTTAAGAAAAGTATAGTAAGAATATATGTTTTTAAACAAGACAGAATGAGAGAATTATAATCTGTAAATTAGATTATTACTATAGATATATTAAATCATTACAACTGTTCATTAAATTATCGCATCTATTCTTTTTTAACTATTTTTTAAAATGAGTTCAATTTAAAAAGAAACCATAAGAAATTGAAGACTGTTATAAGTATAACTAAAAGATAATTTTAGATAAAACTAAAGATAGTTTTTCGAGTTATTTATTAAAAACTTTGTCCAAAATGCCTTAGAACAGTTAGGGTCTTCAGTTGTATTGTATATGAATGGGAACCATTTAAACCAGCTTTTCTCAAACTGTAAGACGCGACCCCCTAGAGGGGCGTTAAAACAGTACGAAAGGGGCACGAGAATATCAAAAAGTCGAAAGTAGAACATTATTTAAAAATATTAATTTATTGATAGGAAGCAAAACAAAATACATTCTGACTTAATAAAAAAAAATTGCACTGATGTAGTATACTTATAAATTTATCAGTATTGCACCACGTATTTGATAGTTAATTTATCAACACTAAGTTAAAAACAAGTTAAGCAATTTCCAGCGATTCCTTAAGCTTGCCATGTATAAAATTATATAAAAAATTTAATACTTATCTTGATAAATTGTACGGTTTATAATCAGTCATATTGTAGCTTTACGTAAAAATACACTATTGAGTTAAGTACATTGTTATTTGTGTGGAGAGGGCGTGATGAAAATTAGAATTGGGAAACTGGGTCGCAAATATAGAATGTTTGAGAAACACTGATTTAAACCATAAAAATTAATAAAAAGATAATTGTTTTCTTATTCACATTGGACAATATATAACATTATACACACATTGTAATTATTTGTTTCATTTTTATGGACACGTAACTATAGTTAATATTTTTTGTCCTTTAATTATATACTGCATTTTCATCCTCGTTTACCTTAAGTATTATTTATAATGTTATTTTGTGCCAATATTTACTTTAAAGCAATATACAAGAAGTTTTTTTACCAAATTTAGTTATGCATTACATCAAAGTAATTTTGTATCAAAAATAAAAGAGGTTGGAACTTTCCTAGCCGAGGACCTAAAAGAAGAGCTGACACGGGGTTATTTTTAGCTTGATAGATGATGTGCTTGCATCAATAATCTGTGCGCCTAATGCCTCTTAACTTTTATCTTGTTGTTGACCTAGCATTCTAAAGAGATTTCAAATCCTTAATCTTTTAAACGGAGTTCCCGCGGATCGTTCTTCTTTTAACAATGGATATTTTATGCATGCGTTGGTCGATATTCCCTGCGAAGAGGGAATAACATTTTAAGGACAGGTTGGTGAAGAAAGTTAAAGTTTTAAAGAGATCCAAAAAAATCTTTCAAGTGAGTCTATTGGAATGCTGTTGCGTGAAATGTGGGTTTTTGCATACTTCCCTAAAGATTTTATCGCTTTTCATTTCTCTTCTGAGCTTTCAAATGCTTCGTTTAAAACGGAGTATTTTCTTTTCCAAACATCTCAGCTAATCTGACAATGTAAGAAAGAGGTTAGTGCGTATCGAACTTCCATTGGGGTAGAATGTGTTGCTCAGAATTCAAACACTAAAAATGTTAGGACTTTTTTTCTCAAATAATGTATAAAATTTTTTGTTAAAATATGTTTCATCAAATTAGACAAGATATTTTTCTATTTTTAATTGTACGAACGTGTCTACATAATTTAACTTAAACCCTAATACAGAACAAAAATATTTGAACCATGAATTCATAGAAATTGTTATTCCTTAAGTAATAAAATGCAGAATATCAAAAAAATTTTAAGAAATATTGAAACTATAACTTTTTTCAGTAAATATTTCAAAAAAGCAAATTAAGGTTTTTCAGTTTTGTGAAGCAAATAAAGATGTTTAATTAGGGAGATTATGACATGAATCATTCTAAATGGGAAAATATGTCACTTACGAAGTAACGAAACTTTAAAAAATATTTATATATTAGAGGGCGTATTTTTGCTACTTAAAATAAATATAATTTGATATAAAATTTCACATTTGTCAGTGTCAAACTATAATTTCTTAACTGATATACATTCATTCGTAACCATATTATTTTTCTTCTATTTAGTTGGTTTTTATTTCTAGCTATTTTTTTAATCATTTTTGTTTTTCCTCCAGGATATCTTGACAAAATAAAGCAGGAAATCTGATTAACATGCTCTGGGCAATAAATAATGGCTTTCAGCTTTAAAGTTTTAAAATATTTTGAAACGTTGTATGAAATTCACATTCTAATAAATAATAAAGGAATAAAATAGTTTTAAACATTAAAATGCAAACAGTTTTTCTATGCATTTATTTTTTCTTAGTAAAAAAGAATTTTCCATTCAAAAATCTAATTTTCAAGTATTGTATAGATTGTGAAGGTACGAAATTTCCTTTATAACTGCATTAATTTATTTAATGCTTTTATGTAATAACTGATGTCGATGTATATGCTAAAAAAACCCATTAAGATTACATTTACAGCAATATGAAACCGTTTGATTTTATTCATGTATTATGCCTTGGGAATTTATTTTGTAATGCTGGTCTCTTTATGGATTGAGACAGTAAATAATGAAATTGCTAGTGAGTGCTAATTTTTTTTATGATTCAGTGTTAACCATTTTTCATCTGGTTTTTACCCAATGTCCATTAAAAGCGGAAAACATTCTTAACATATATTCGCCCGCTAGAATGTTACAGCATTTTCTTTTTAATCAAAAAAAACAAAGTCACTCGTTACATAGTAGATGAGTTATTCCGTCCCCAGTGCTTTTATTTTATCTCTTGTTCGATTTGAAAAAGAAAGGAAAAAAATCTTAACTTTTAACGAGGAATGAGGGGGGGGGGGAGTACGTTATTTTCTAAACTAACAACGGAACATTGAACTCTTGAACTCATTTATCTAAGGAGAGAAAAAAAAACTTTTCCATGTCTTTGAAATCGTTCTTTAAAAACTATGGTGGTAAATTTAAAAAGAAAAGATTCAAATATCAGTTAAAATCAAGCAACCGAAACTTAGTCCTAAAAGCCTCATTGCCTTCCTTATTTCCCCTTCTCCTTTCATAGATACACACAGTGAAAGAGTAAGAACTTTTTTCCCGACAAAATCCCTTCTTTACATACCTTTCGGAACGATAGAAACAATACCTCTTTTAACTTGTTTTCTAAACGCTACAGTGATCATTGTACGCCAAAGTAAGAACAAGATATAGGAACTTAAGACCAATAAAAAGTCAGCATAGCATTCAATGAACCAGGAAAGAAATATATTTCGGTGTTTACGTTTATATATATATCACAAATAGCTTAAAGGTGAAAGCTCGTTGATATCACATGATGGAATGTTTGAGATATTGCTCTTGTGTGCGGAGCCTTTTGATCGTTAACAGAATGTTATGTACCATAAACTGTTCTCCCTCAAAATACTTTGGTGCTCTTTCCTTGCCTTTTGACAATTTGAAGTCAGTTCTCACCCTCCCCCCATCTAGAGGTCTACCCCCGACCCTCCTCTACCTATGGGAATATTTTACGAGTCGTTCTTATTGGCTCTATTCGAAGGATGGGCCCAATAATAATCGTTTTGGAAAAGAACCTTAAGCACCTTGTAACGCGATATTGCATTTCTCTAGTGCACTCTTTTCTTTAGGGCTTTTGGATTCTAAACGATATTTCATGTTAGCATTCGAATTGTTTTATGAATTTTAAGAATGTTTGCGAGCAGAGGAATGTAAATAATATCTGAGTAGGAATATTTTAAAATATTTGAGGAGAGAAAAAGTATGTGACGCTTTTACACTTATTTTATCTCATTGTAGATGCAATTGAGGTCTAAATATTTAAGCAAAAAATTAATAAATTGAAATACACCTATTTGTAACAAAAAAGTGCAGAAGGTAAATCAATAGTTGTCATTGAAAAATGATTACACATATTAATATTTTTAAGAAGGAAATTAAAAAAAAAACAATTCGATATAACTTTTAATTTTATTTTTAATTTTATCTACTTCTTGGCCGGGCTGGAACGAAGAACCAAGGCGAAGGGTAAAGCACTCACCCTCATGAAGGACAAGTGACCGATGTGATCCTATTTTCTAAAAACGATATTTGCCATGGTTCCCCTTCGAAGTCCGAGTAGATAACTTCGAAAAATATGTACTAACAAGATTAGGATTTTAAACCGACATGAAATTAGTAGTAGTCGACGTGATACAAAACAGCAAAAATAATTGCTTAGTAGTTTGTTAATTATTTAACTATGAAGGGAAGATCATTTTAACTATTAAGTCCATAATAATCAAGATACACATATCTAGATGCTCCAAAAGCATCGCAACTTCCCAATACCGATTCTATAATAAGTTGACAATGAAGTATCACATGAATTCCAAAGTTGATTCGACCCCAACCGAAACGTGTTCGTCAAATCTTATTATGTAATTCATTTTAGTAGATAAATAATTAGATCTAGGTTATCTGGCTGATAGAATAATTGTTATCTCTTTGGTAACGTGAATGCCATCTCTCTAAGCTATGTCTTTACTTTGATTTATATGCACATCTCATTGGCATATCATGTTTCCTCTGTAAGAAGGGAGCAGTTAAACTTTTAGTCAAAATTAAAAGAAAACAGTCCGAAGTTAGTTTTGAGAGGAAAATAGTCCATCACAACATTACTTGGATTCACTTATTTAATTAAATTTATTTTTTCTTTGGTCCTTTTTCCCCATAACATATATTTGTATATATTCTTCAAATAGACATAATAAGTAAATTATAAAATTATTTTCCTATCTCGGTAAGTTCATAAGTATACACATTGAATCACGTAACACATAATAGCATCAGTATTACTTTTAGCCCCCCCCCCCTAATTTCGTATTTTAATTTCCAAACAGACATTTTATGAATATATAATTATTATTTTTACAAATATTGAAAATGGTTAATAAAAAGAAATATATGAAAACAGCTATAAAAATTGAATGCTAGAGAATAATGATATAATAAAGAAACTGTCTTCAAAACACAGCGAAAGAAATTGTAGAGTAAGGAAAGAAATCTGAGAAATTATATCAACACAATCTGAGAAGTACTTTTTTTTACCAATATTTGCATGGAATAATAAAACTCTTTGAAAACTGTCAAAATTTTATTATAAAAGATTAGTTCGAATTCATAATTAAAAGCTCAGTTTTTTTTATTCATCACAATTTGGAATTAATTTTAGTAAGTAAAAATAAAACGATTACAAAATTTATAGAGTCACATTCTTTCTAAATAATAAACTGAGTGACACAACACTTAGTTTTTGTAAAATTACCTGGTGAACGTTTTTCATTTGGAGATGGTCACGAAGAGGAGGTTCATATGGACGCAAACTTGTGATTAGTTTAAAATGTATCGATCCTTGGGTTTGATTCCTGATGCCGCTAAGGACCCACCATCTAGAGAAACTGATGCAAGTTAAAACTAACTATGCTTAAAATTTTCACGTTGCTAGGGTGTTAAAATTTGAAGAACGAGGTGGTATCGTCCTCGTCACCTTAACATCCGTCACCAATAGCCATTGTTTTACTTTAATGTGCGACGTTATGTAACAATCACAATAAATTTTCATTTAAATAAATTTTCTTCTGGTTTTTACTTTTCAAAATCATATATATAAATACTTTTACCTCATTTAAGAGAAAAATAAAGTAATATATGGAATTAATGTATAATTTAATTTTTTTATGTAAACAAAACATGCAAGCTTGCAACAAACATGTAAACAAACATGCAAATATACACTGTAGATTATTTTAAATTTAGCAAAAACACATGAATATAAACACAAGGCTAAATGGATCTTCACTTATTTAATGAAATTAAATTTATCACTGAACATTACTTTTCAAGATAACTAGAAATTTAAGAATATTTCCTCAGTGTAACGTGTCCAATAATGTAGGTGGAAAATTGAATGGAATGAGCGATGTCGTTAAGAATCACAGTTGTACACATGTAGCTATATAAATGTATTCAAACATACCGGAAATGAGATTATATATATTTTATTTAATGCATTAGAAAAACCTAAATCTTTTTTTACAAAATAACTCTCTCAAATTGAATTGCATTTGTTAATTACGCATTCTGATTTTATAATCTGAACGAAACTAAATGGCGCAACAGCCCATGAGGGGCCAAGGCTTACTGTGCCCATCTCAGTATACGTGTTGAACACACTGGGTAACAACAAGCAGTTCAAGCAATAATCACACAGGGATTATTCTATGACAATTTTTAATACGGATATCACTTCATATGAGCGGCATCTACATATGTATACATTACAAAAACCCGCGCAATGCTGAGTTAACATAAAACAGAAGTTCTAAGAATAAAAAAATCTCCAATCAGCAAAAGGCTCTTCTCTGTAGACTCCACCCACACATTACGTCATCGAGATAGTTCGTTGCGGTGGCTTTCAACAATACGTGACTATTGGGCGCTGAGGTGCATGAGCAGATGTCCCGATCAGTCTGAAGCGAAACTAGCAGTGTTTAGTCCCCAAGCAAATTTGGTACTCATTTATCGATCCACTGAAGGGATAAAAGGCTAAATCGACCTTGGCCAGCCCGAGGATACAACCCCAGACCTGTGGTGTGGAAGCACGATACCTTACCCCTCGGCCACTGGACATCTGATTTTATAATCAGTGGACTTAAATAAACTATATTAATAGAGACTAATAAGTGAATAGAAATTAAAGTACAGCGGTAAGTTTTCAAAATGTATATAGATTTTTTTTTCTATCTTCTCTAATATGCTTTTCTAAATATTTGTATTCTCTTAGTTGAAGAAATCCAAGTACAATTTAACTCAATTCTAAGTTTGAAAAGATGCTTGGTGTTAATTTCATTACAAATAAACTTCTTGAGAGGTGCAGAAACACTCCCAGATGATCAGCTGGATCATGGACATGAACTCGGGGCAAGCGTTATTTCTACCAGGTATTGGCTTTGAGCATTGTTGCCCCAGGAACGCCGAAAAGAGAGGTTGATACACTTCAAAATTTTTGAAGCACAAGGTCCTCAATTTTACGCGGTACAAAGTTCTGAACAACAGCTTGGATGTCGTTCTCGTCACTTGAAAGAGTTAAAATTACCTAGTCCCTCATCAGTAACTTTCATTTTGTTCCGAAATGCGATGTTGGGATTACATTCTAATTCTAAATTTTATGTGTAAAGTTAAGGAATAAAACTTCATATAATGTTTTTACGTTTCGTTTTCACAGTGTTTTGTACTATTTATTAATAATATAAATATAATATTAAATATATAATAAATATATAATTTACTGTCTAAAAAGGTTTCACTTTTTATCGGAATCATAATTCTTTGATTAAATTTCATTATCAAGTCTTATACTCTTCGGAAAACAATAACATTTCTGTTTCCAAGAAAGGAATTGACCAAGCAGAAGAATAATAAATTCAGTATCAACTATTAAATTTTGTTAATGAATAGGAAATACACACTTTTAAAATTTTTATAAAGTAACGAAAAATATTTTAAAGTTAATTAGTATTGAGTTTGTCAAAATTATTTCCTGGACTTATTTTGAAAATATTCACATCTTATTTCATACAAGGAAACACATCTAAAATTAAATAGCTGTAAAAATGCCAAATTAAATATTTCATACATTATTATTCAAAATATTTATTATGAGTAGTGTACGAAAGCAAAACAAAATTAGAATGTTTCAGTTGGAAATAATGATTTAATTCTGATTTCGAGTGTTGAAATTTATCAGTTTATGTAAAAAAATTAATAACATCTTACTAAATTATAAAAAAAAAGTTTGAGTTATCCAACTTCATGTATCATTTTAACAGTGAAAATCCGTACATTCAAAGGATTTCCCTGAAATGATTCACTAAAACATCCACGCTTATTATTTCAAGAAATGTAACAATAGCGATTGTTTCATTTTTCCTAAATAATTAAGCTCAAAAGCAAACTTGTCAAGTCGTTTTGAAATACGATCACTCAGCCTGAATTTGAAAACTCAAAGTAATTTCCTTAGCTTTAATTCGACAACAAACTTCATTGTTCCGCTTTCATCGTAGTTATACATTTAATAAGACAAACATATTACTTAAAATGTTTCTGATTCTAATTTTCTTCAGTTTGTAATTATGTACTTTTAACATTCAAAAATAGTTTTTGAAAATAAAGGTAAAGTTAGGTATTTTGTTTGCAAGCTTGCAGAAAATTAGCGTGAAATATATCAATAATTTGATTAGTTGCATTTGAAATGGTAATTTTCTTCAATTCCATTAAATATATTTCTGTTTCTCATTTTAAATATTTAATTGATGATATGTTATGTTCCACCATCAGTCAGTAAAGTATAGTGACATTTAGGGTCTTTTTGAAAACATTATTATTTTCTTATAGATACTAAGAATTTTGTATTAAAATAAAGTATCTGAGAAGGTGCGATTCTTTTTGTTTTAAATTTTAAGATGTTAAGACTTTTTTTTGTAGGTCTTAACGTTTCGGTGTGTAAATTATATGAGGAAAAAGTTCAAATTATAAAGATTTTTTAAAAACATCAAATTAGTAAAAAAATATAGTTGGAGAGCATTTATAGCAAATTCTTTACGGAAGAATTTTATGTTTTACAACATTTATACTTGCCATTATTAATCCTTTTTGAAATGCCCTAAAGGATAAGAGATTTTTAACCTTTTATATAGAAAAGGAAGCTTATGAAATAGCTTATAAAATACTTGTGATATGAGTGTGTGTGAAAAAGTTTAATAAAAACTTATTCTATTATATGAAAAAGCTTATAAAACATCTGTAACATTATATGAAACATCTGATTAAACACATGTTATATTTATATAAATCAATAAAATTTTTGTTATAAAGTAGTGATTTTAAAGCACAAGTCACAACGGTTTTAATAACGGATACATGAAAATGTTTCAGGTAATTATCTTCAAAACTGTTTCAGCAATCTCTGTAACCGTTTAATTTTTTCCGAGAGAAGAAAAGCCACGTTTCTTATAAAACTAAGATTGGAATTGAGCTGTAGAAGCAGCATTTGCCCTTATTGAGACAGTTGCAAATTGTGAATTAGTACTCAATTTTTTTTTTAAATCTATATTTTTATTAATTTAATATATTGATTTACAAAGTTAAGCCATAAAATGTTTTCTAAATCCGCGGGTTAAAAGAAGTCGGATTCCTTAAACACAGAATATAAACTCTGTAATGAATTTTGATTGCATATAATTATGAAATTAAAAAACATTAATTTTCAGTTAGTGTTTGAAATTTCAATATTTCATTGGTTAAAATCTCTATTTTTCTGGCTGAAGATTTACAACTCATGTCACGGTTTGATGTCTTATTGCTATTTAACACCCTTGCTAGAAAGAAGAAAAAAACAGTATCATCACTCTCAAAATTTTATCATAACGTTGGGATTAGAACTATTAGGAATGAGATAAATTGGAGATACGTCTTTTGTACTTATTATAACCACTTTAAGATGGCGACAGTTGCCAATTGCTCATAGTTGTATTTGTCCAGTTGGGATTTCAAAGTCTTCACACTGACGTGGTGGTGAAGTTTGTAGAGTAAGGGTCAGGTGTCGTCCTTGATTTAAATCCCCCTCGTGTGCTTTCGATTTGTCACATTTATTAGCAATTAAAAATATTCATTATTTACCTTTGTGTAACCTCAGCAGCAATGATATTTTAAAGCATTTAAAATATGTCAGTTATTTTATTTTAGAAAATCTTTTCATTGCATCAGCTATTTAGATAAAATATTTGATTGAATAAAAAAAATGTATAACTTTGGACCAACTGTAAATATATTAGCTTATTAACCATACATTCTGTAAAATAGTAACGCAGTTATGCTTGAATCCAAAAAAGCATTCCATTTATTTGTAGAACATACATTTTGATCCTCCAATAAAAATTGCTAAAAATAAGTATAACTTTATCTCTTTGTAAAATGAATGAAATTTCTAAGAAGTAATAATTTAACTGAAAGAGTTTACCAAAGAAATTCACAACCGAAAACTATTTTTCTCCCACTGGATTTGTAAAATACATCGAAATACACATTGTACGAAACGGGTTTTCTTGGAAATTGAGCTAGAATCTGAAATTTTGAGAATGCATTCTTGAGCAAACAAAGTTGTCGGTTCTTTTAGCTCCAAACTTTAATGAGACTCGCAGGTAGCTGAATTTCTTCTTGCCACATTTCTTGTTTCCAGAAACATGTCTTAAGAAAAACTTTCTCCTGACCCACCACAATCGTGGGTCGCTTTTTAATACTTTTCTTTATATATTTTGCTGAAGATGATCCCAAGAATCTGATGCAAGTGGCAAGGGATATCTTTCTGAATATCTTTTCTTTTGTTCCGTGTGACAGAGTTATTATCAATTTGCAGTAAAAGAAATATTTACTACAGACAAAATGCTGTAGGAATTTTTTAAATGCTTAGTAGCTTCTTATTTATTTGTGATATATTTTTGATGCTCTCATGTCTTTCAAAATATCTTAAGTGCAATAGATTCTTATAACTTTGTATTCAATTCTTTATTCAAATATTCCCCACATAAATACCAAATAAAATTTCCCAGATAAATGTCTGCTTTTGAATACGTTTCATACTGTTGTTGAGAGTTTTGAAATACTCTTAATAGCTTTTTACATATTATTTTTTTTTCTACTTTGACTTGTTCAAATATTCATAAACACCTTAATAGAAAGATTCTTGTTAAAGTCCATTGCATGCTAAATTTCAAAGAGTTTCCTTAGAAATTGTATGAAAGAAGAATCACAGGAATCGAATACAATTGACGATGGATATCTCAAACTGATTACCATCGCTTTTGTCCCGAGTGGTAGATGCATAACCAACTTGCAGTTCAAAGAAATGTTTATGTCTGGGTAAATATTGTAGAGATTTTTAAAAACTTTGTAGCCTTTATCTCCTTTTCTTAAATAGGTCTACTTATTTAGATCCATGGACGTATTTTATGTGAGGGATTCCTATGAACAGGCACTAAATGGTATATTTGTGAAAATAAAATCTCAAGATATTTGACTTAAATTACATGAGATATCACTCTGATAATGTTTTATTTCGTTTGTGTGAGGAAAATAATATTAACTTGCATTTCAAATAAATGCTTGTTACGTAAAGAAAAAAAAAGCGACATGGATATTTAAAATATTTATGGAGACATTATTTTTTGCCTTCTATAAATATGCTAATTTAGTTAAGCCTTTGTATATATTAGAGAAATATATTTATACTTTTAATGTATTTAACATTTTATTTTTCAGTATAGAAGAAAAATAATTCCATAAAAATGGTATATAATACTCCCCTAACTTTGATTTTTTTAAACTTTGTGTAAAGTAAGCGTATTAATTTGTAAGAAAATATTTTTGTCATAAAAAAAAGACATTTTTTTTTAAATAATAGAAATGCCAAGTTTTGCTTTGTTTCTTTATGTTATACATTTTCATCCCTTAATAGGATTATTAAAATTCTTATTCTTATGAAGGAATGAAATTAAATAATGGCAATAAGGTAATTTATTTAATAACTGAAGATGATACGGAATTTGCAGTTCAAAGGCTTACATTTGACCCTTTGAAAAATGCTTGAAAAATAATTGTTTTTTTATTCATTTATTAGTTGTATTTAATTGTTAAGAACTTTCAAAATGCACTAATTATTTCATAAATAAATTAGATATTTGGAAATAAGTTATTCATATGAATCGAAAATATACACGCGAAATACTTTATTCATTGTTGTTTATTCTGAAAATTGAAACAAAAACTATAAGAGGTTATGAAGATTTTAAATAGCTTTGCTTAAATATAAGTGTAAATAAGTTGTTAAATGCTTTTTTACTGTTATGGTTAGGGACAATTTGTGGACATTGAAGAATGATAATAGTAATGGCCATTTTTTAAAAAGTTGTAACATTTTGAATTAGAATTTTCACATTTTGATTCAGAGATTTTGAAAAAAAAAAAATCTCTATAGAAACCTATTTTGAGGAAACTGTATAGACTATAAAAACATTTCTAAAAACAACTCCTGTATTTGAACTTGTTTATAAAAATAAAACCTATTCAGTGTCTAAAAATCCAAAAAATTCAGTAAATGACCGTTTATACTGAAGTGTTTTTCAATAGATTTTCTCTTAAATTTTTCAACAACCCCCAGAAAAAAATAAATAAAGAATTCGATGAAAAATAAACACTGCTGGTAAAAAGCAGAAGTGGTCATTTATAGAATTTCACTGTTCGCCAGATAGTCATTTTTGTTCGGTCTTTACGGTTTTTTTTTATCGCAAAAGATATTTTTTACCATTAGTTTCATTTTTTTATCCCCACACCTCTGGCAGCTAGTTTGCGAATCAAGTTGTTAGAATGTACCTGGAGGCAGATAAATCGAGGGAGAGCTTCCCCAAAACTCAACTGCTAACGATAGAAATAATGAAAAAATAATAATAATGTAGTTGAGTTAAAAAAAAAAAGCTGACGGAAGGAAAATTTTTGCAAAGTTTTCTTTCTTTACGTGCAACCAATTACCGTATGTGTTCAAATGAAACGTATATTTTATGTTAAATGCATTTCTCATGAATCTGATTAATAATCCAAATGTCTTGTGTTTACAGAGAATTAAGCTTAATTTAGAACGTAAATATTAAAAAAAATTGATCTGCAACCTAAAGAAACAGAAGAAACTAATTATGAGGAAAATAATGCTCAGTTTTCTTAATAAGATTAAACACTTGGTGTTCATCGTTAAAATTATTTATATGGAGGAATTTAATTAGATTACAGTTGAATAAAAAAGTAATGAAGGTTTTGATTTAGCTCACAAAAGAAACCTGTTTCAACCACCTGAGACTTTATTAAAAAAAGATTAAGCAATAATTTTTCAAAACAGTGAAAACTCTGGAGATGCTAATTATTTCTTAATTCAAATGTTTCCAAAATAAATAAGAATTCAGGTTTTTTTTTCATTGTTCCGAATTGTTTCATCTTGAAACTAAATTTATGATATTGCAAAAAAAAAAAAATATTTACTTAGACAGATATGACATAGACACATACGCATAATACTTCGAGAATTTTAAAGTTTCTCTTTTTTTTCCCTTCTTTTTTTGTACATTTTTTTCAAATTAATTCAGCTTAAAGTTCATTTATACATAAAATTGTATGTTGGAACTGATTTATAATCATAATCAGGTCCATTTAATCATGATTTTTTAATTTTTAATTGACTTATAAAAATATTCCAAACAGTTTGGAAAATTTACTCGCAAATTTTTCAAGCCATTTCAGTTTTAAAACGGCATATACTATTTTCATTATGAGTTATCAATTCACCCCATATTTCTACTAAACATCTGAAAAAATTATAAACTCATTATTAATTTATATTCTAAACACAGAGCTTTATTAAAAAGAACAGTACATTCCGGCTAATATTAGACTCCGAATATTACTATTTTTGTTTTCTATGATTTAACCACAATAAATTAAGTATTTATTTGAATTTTGAATAATACCAAAATAACGATAATACTCGTATGTCCGCATCTTCTGAACACAATCATATTTCATTTGGCTTATTATCAATGTGACCTCTGTCCTGGTGTAACAAGTTATCAATGTCAGTATGTCTCTAGATTAGAAACACTCCCATTAAAACAAGATTTATTACAACAGTCATTTGGCATAATAGTCTCTTTTCATCTTCTTGCAAGTATTTGCAGTAAAGCATGTCCATCGTAATAGTATGAACATGCACTAAGTAGAAAATATTATACATAGTATTACATAATTACGCAACACTTACAAATCGTCACGTAGTTTAAACATTTAGTTCCTTAATGATGTTATAAGAACACACGAAGCATGCCTTGACTATAGTTTATACGTCATACCGCAAGCATTGTTAGTTCCTTGTTAGCAATATATAAAATGTAAGATGTATCGGTGATATAATGTGGCTGTGTATATTGTAGATGCGTCATAAATTCTTTATCTTGATTCAACATTTTGGATGATTATTAATTCAGTATGGGCTTTTTGTGCATTTAAAATATTTGTACAATTATTTGTTTAATTAGAAAAATAATCTTTTACATTGTGTCTCCAAAAAGGTTGATATGGAGGTTTGGAGAGTGAAATGCATTACAAGTCGTTTTCGTCAATTGACCGGGGTTCATCACTATGGGATTCGTTGCCAATTGTCTCGTTTACTTTTAAGTACGATGTTAGGTCGAGGTAGTCTAGTTGTCATGGTCATTAGCTCGTGGCTGGTGTGTCATGGGTTCAAGCCCTAGTACCACTAAAAATCCACCATGTGAAGAGGCTGATGTACGCTAAATCTGCTACGGCTCAAAGTAGTCTCATTGGCGTGGTGTGGGAGGAGAAGTACCAGTTCTGGCGTTGTCCTCGTTATTTGACCATGGTACAAAATAACAAGGTACGTCGCCAATAGACATCTTGTTGCTTTGTAGTGTTATACTCACTCACCTTGAGTACTATAGTATATAACAACAAATAAACCAAAAGTGTGTTGGATTAATTTTTATATTACTTAAAAGAATAAAATCTGAAATTGGTTTAATGAATATTTCATATTTTCAAATAAAATAAAAATTAAGATATAAAGCTTAATTTATAGATTTCCAAATACCATAGATGAAAAATTCTTATGAATTAATGCATTCTGTATTTTATAAACAACAAAAACATTATAGGAGACAATAATACCATTATATTTTTCAATAAACGATTTTAAATAAAGACTGCAGAATACAATTTGGGTGAAATTATTACATATTAAAAAAAATTCAGAATCAAAACAAAAGGGAAACTCACCGATATCAATCAAAATTCTAAATGTTTCACTTTAACATTTATGTAATTTTTCCATAAAATTTGGAAATAATTTGTAGATTGTTTTTAAACAAAAGGATTGCAATTTTTAATTTTATTTGCTTTGCTTATGAAAAGAAAAAAATATTTTATAAGAACAGGAATAAATAAATAAACGAAGAAAATAACTAATATTTTGAACAATCTAGATGAGATGCACAAAAGAAAGTATGCGATTTCCAGCAAGATTTGGAATGTTTCACTTTACAATTTAATCATTCTACTTTCTAAATAAATAAAGCCTATTAAATAGCAATGCATCAAAATGGATGCAATTTTTCACTTTGTTATTATATTCGTCAAAAGAAAAATAATTTGAAGAAAAGAGTAGATAAATGAAGAAAGTAACCTTGTATTATTTCGAAGTAAAAGGTAAAAAAGTGCATTACAGACCGAAAATTTCTCTTTCGAGTAATAGATATCCTGTTCGAAGCAATACACGATTCCACTACTAGTGATAACACTAATTTTCTTCCACCTAATGTAACTTTTTATATAAATTACGGGCTAATGACAATGCTTTCTCACATTCCAGGGATGTTTTTCTTTCCTTTTTACACATCCCTATAGGTTGAATCCTTTGGGTCTAATTTGAAAGGTGAAACAGGGTTAATACATTGCACTAAGGCTGAAATTAGCAACACGAAAGTCTATGTCTTGATGCTATCGAGACTAAATAATGCTAGAAAATTAAATGAAATGGTTTTGAGTTGATTTAAAAAGAACCATGAGATTAAATACACAGCATTAAATAAATCGCGGGATGTGAAATTAAATACCATTGAGAAATCTTGTGTTTAAAGTTTGTTAACGGAATTATACATACCAATTGATAAGCTTTTAACTACATTTATGCCATTTAATTGACAAAGAACAGCTTGTGTATATATATGGGGTAAAAAAGTAAAGTTTACGTTGGAATGTGGACGAAGTATTTAACATTAAATGAAATCGGTGAATGCATGTATTTAAATTTATTTCAGCAAGTGATGTTATAAAATTAAACATCTAGTATTGAACGAATGATGTGAAATTAACTACCTTAAACTAAACATATGATATTAAATGAATGATGTGAAATTAACTGTATAAAACTAAACATATAATATTTAATGATGTGAAATTAAACTATATATAAAACTAAAGATATAATATTAAATGAATGATGTGAAATTAAATTAACTATATAAAACTAAATTATGAAAATAAAATGATAAATAAATTAAATTTCGTAAAACATTCGAAATAAATTAGTTATAACTGTTTATTTTTTAATTTTTTCTTTTTGAGGTAAGTGGAAAAATATTGGATGAAATACAATTTTTATATGTGGCCTAAGCATTTAAGAGCCAATCCATTCTAAATGTATACGAAGTGTGATTTTTTATGTGATGAAACAGTCATTTTATTAATTTTACAGTACACCCTGTGGCCATGTAGCCACGGCCTGGGTCTTATAGCCACCAGTGTGTAAGTTGATGTATGAGTTAGAATCCTGAATCTATTGACATTGTGAGGCATTTTACATTAAAAAAAACTCAGCTTTTAAATTCTTCTACTTTTCGAAGGGACCGCTAGAGCCGAGTGATCCTAGTCGCGGTCTCAGCCAATGTTGGTAACACGGGCCCGTAGCCTGCGTGTCCAGATCTTGAGCTCTAGAGCCACTGAAGACCCGCAGGTTAGAAGACCTTATTCCGTTAAATTTGTTGATGCTGAATGTCCTCTGTGACATGTTACGGAAATTTGGAGAGGGTGACCTAGATCAGATGTCGTCCTCTCCACTTGACCATGGACACAAATGACTTCGCCCATCCGCAATGGCCCTTGTGTTGGTTTATAGTATGAAAGTAACTTACAGTCACTCACTCAGCCAACGTTGTCACTGTCGGGTCGTAGATTCGAGTCCTGTTGATACTGAAAACCTACCATGTAGAAAATATGTGAGGTTAACTCTATTTTTTAAAGCTGCCAAAACTTAAAATCCTCACATTAGTGCAGTGTAGAAGTTCGAAGAAACGGATGCCAGAAGAAATTTTAATGTCACCCTCGTAACTTGAAAATGGTTCAGAATTGCTAGGCTCATCGCCAAATCTCTACGTGTTCCTTCAGAAGGCGAAGTTTTCAGATAATCAGGCTGTTGTGGTTCAAAATGTAAGAAAATGAGATGATTTATCTGTCAGATTTCATCCTGTCGCGTGTGACTTCTATTGCCGATATTCTAGTAATATCTAATACGATCATAATGTGAAGCATTCAAACACTTTTAAATTCTAGACCTTCCTCGTTTCATTAAATTATAATTTTTCTAAAATTTAAATTTTAAAATAAATGTCGAAATAAACTTACACATTTTAAAAACATCGATATTTTCTCGGTTGATGTTTTTATTTTTAAATGTTTTATCTCTTTAGTTCGTTCAACTTCAATAAATATCCATAATCTTCAGAAAAGAAGAAAGAAAGAAAAATAACTAAAGGTAAAACGTCTCGAAATCATCGGAGGCGCCGGTATGTGAGTAAAGCCTTTCTTCGATAAATCCATCACATAATGAGATTTAAATAACTGAACGAAAAAAAATCTCCTAACGTGATATCTCACTGCGACATACTTTTCCCCGTTGCAGGATTTATTGTTCCGAAGTTTTTCCGAAAATGGTTTCTAAGAAAACAGGATTTAAGACTAAGCAGAAGGTAATCGCCTAGTTTCACAATGTTCTTAAGAAGTTTATTTTTTCCATCATATTTGCACCGAGACTTCCACAGGGCACCAGTCTCAATCTCTATCAATAGCATTAGCCTTAAATCACTTTTGCAACGTTATCCATCAATGTGACCCCGTTATTTTTTAACACTTCTGACGTATATGCCTCAGATTATTTTCCTCACTCTTTCATCGCGAAAAATAAGAGTTGAACCCGAATTTACGCACGTACTTGACAACAGCCGACACACACCCTCGAACAAGAAGAAACTTTGAAATTGCAACTTTTGAGAGTGTGGTTGACAAGCTCTACCATTATATCCTAGGGTTTATGAGAATAAATTTTTACATTACTGAAAAAGAAAAACATGTTTTTAATATCAGAGTTGCGCTACATGCAACAAAATTTGGTTAAGCTTTTCTAACGCTGGATAAAATAAAATGTATGCAAAATGAGAGAATTTTTTTTGAAGCTATGATAGATATTTTGTTATTCAAAGAAAATGTTAACTTTTGCGCTTTTCATTCATATCATAGATTCATAAGATGAAGAATTACTTTATAAGTTATCAAACTTACATCTCGTGTTTACCTAAATTATTTTCAACTATAAGTGGATCCTTGAAAAAATGATTTCCTTAAAAGAAAAAGAAATTTAATTTTAATTTTTTTATATATTTTGTGTAGATTTGAATTATTAAATTCAAATGAGGAACTCTGCTAAATATGTGATTTATTGTTTATTTTGAACATTCTTATTTAATTATATTCCATGTATTTTTTATTCCTAATGTAGACCTAGCACATTTCCTGGGAACTGATATCTCTTTTAAGTGTGGGACAATTTAGGTGGTATACCAAGCGTCGCAAGTAATTTTGACACCTATTTTCTTCCTCAAAGATGGGCACCTACGCTCTGAAGATACAAAACCATACTAGGCATTTAATTTTGCTGAGATCACCCAAGTCAAACAGGCACTCAATGCATTTTTTACGTGTCCCATAATCATACGATTTTTTTACATGATGAAAATCCATCGACATGGGCTTGGGCCCACAATCTCAGGCATACAAGGCCGTCTCCAAACCAACTACATCAACAAGCCAGCATATTCTATATAAAATTTATTAAATATATATATATATATATATATATATATATATTTAAGAAATAAAATATATGAGATTAAAACTTCTACAGGATATTGTGGACGCAATAGCCTAGTGGCCATGTTCAGAAGTTCTAACTCTAGTGCTCCTGGAGGCACGTCATGTAGAGGAGCTGATGCATGCTAAATTCGGCATGGCTCAATGTCCACCCATTGGCGTGGGGTGATAGTTTAAAAAGGGGATGTCTAAAACTCTCCACCTCCTCCTCATCACTTGACTATGGATCAAAATTACGAGGTACATCGCCAATAGCTCACTTGTTGCTTTACATTGAAATGTTAATAAGCTGTCACTTATCCTGCGGAATATCTGGAAAAAAAATTTCCACAGCAAATACTCAAACTATTGAAAATTTAACACGTATTTATTAAATAATTTCACTGTTATCTTATCTTTCTGAAGTTTGTTTTTAAATAATACTTAAATGAAAGTATTAATAAGGGTTAATTATTTCTCTCAGCAAGCAATATTTTTAGAGAATTACTCGTTTTATTCGTTTACAGTTCCAACTATTTTGTTCCATTGAAATTAACTATCATACACTATTTACCGAAATCCATTCTTTTCAGACAAAGCATTATTTGTTCTCTCTTGCTCAACTAAATATTCATCCGGAGATTATTAGGGCCGCATTTTCGTATTTGAAAGAAAATAAATCTCATACTAGTTGCTCAGTAATTATTTCAGGAAGAAAATTCCCGACCATTATATTCTCATTATTTAATTTAGCTTTTACAAAAATGAAGTTTGCCCAAGCACCCTTTAATTAATCGCGAACATGTTGTAAAAAGGGAAATCTTTACTGATGACGCGTCGAATAAATAGAATGATTTTTTATTGGTGTAAAACTGCGATTGTGTGTTGAGCAATTAAGTTTATTTAATTTAATTTGTATTTAATTGAAGTATGCATACTTTCCATTTCATGCTCTTGTAATGCTGGTTCAAAGAGTTATTTAAAAACTATTCTCCTTCATGTGTTCTTTTTTCGAATTCCTCGTCATTAATATGTTGCATTTTTCACTAGTCTTTAATTAAAATGCCGTGCTAAGAATTATTTAAATGTTTTGATCTTCATTAAATTTTCACATGTTGTTTCTCAGGACAGTAATAAAAAAATTAACTGAACCGTGAACAAAGATACGTGAAAATAATGTTTTAATTCCTCTAAATTTTAAACTAGTTATTGCCTTTAAAAAGATTACAAAAAATTTATAATTATTTTGTTCAACTTCATAACGTAGTCATATATTTTTATATCTAATAAAAAGATATTATTCATTCTTGTATTAATAAGAGCTTTTTCTATTATTTAAAATTTTGCATTTATAATTATATTACATTTTAAGTTTTGATGGAATTTGATAAATTTTGTTTTTTGGTGCATATTATAACGAATGTGAAATCACTAATAAAACAAGCTAGAGTGTATTCCAAGAGTATTCAGTAAAATTGTTACGCTTTAAAATTCATTTTAATAATTATTTTTTAATCCATTCTTTCGTTTTTTTTGCAACTTATATATTAATGTACTGCAACAAAATTTTAATTTAATTTCATTTTTTTTAAAATTTATATCAGAGTATATTTTAATCCTTTTTTAAATGCAATAATAAACTATTTTCAACGTAATAAAAAAGTAAAGTAGCATAAAAATCCAATTTAAATTTTTCAAATTTCTGTGAGCTCAATAACGAACTGATGATTATAATTACTTTTCAAAGTTGTCAGCTTGAAAAAAAATCATCAGATAATATCATATTACAACTTATATCAAATTTATTCGTGTTAAAGCTTAATATACAAATAACTTTAATGTAACTATACACTGCTTGACAATTGCTAAGAACAGTTACGTTTTTCGGAATAATTAAGAAAAGACAATGATTGAAGAAATGAAACTATGTACATATTTAGTAGGGACCATGAGCATTTAGTATAGTGCAAAATGGAGCAGGTATCAACACATCGAAGAATTAAAAACTTAAAAATAATAAAAGATGCTCCTTGGCATGATTTCCAAACAGCCACAAACAATTGATCTTCAGGTCAGAATGATGCAGATATGAGTACTTCAGGAAAATATGCGTTGACCACGGATGCACATTTGGCATCTGTTCTCCAAGCTCTTCAGCAAACTATCGAGGTGTCCTTGGAAAATATTGACCCCCCACCCCCATTCCTCTCTCAAGGTGGTTTTGCGCTTTTGCACTGTAAGGGAGGGATGGTTCTTTCTACAACACGTCTGCCAAGAGCATCCTAGGTATGTTCAAGTCAATAGGATTTAAGTTAAGAAAGTAAGCATGTCATTGCATTAGGAGAAAATTTTCACTTTGCACTGCATCCGATACCTCGACGCTTCTGTGTGGCCACGCATTATCGTCTATAAACAGAAAGTCTGGACCTACAGCATCCCTATAAATACGAACACGATTCAGAATAATCTGTCTGCAATACCGTTGCGATGTAACGCTTCCTCGCTCAAAGATGCGAAGCGGTGTTCTGCCACTGTACATCGTTCCTACTCACACAATCCCGCCTGGGTGCTGGTGTGGGCAACCACACCATCACGTTCACAAACAAACTCGTGCATAACGTGTTCCACACTCTCTTCACAGTAATTGATGACCCAAATCACTTGTCACACTGAAGCGAGATTCGTCGGAGAACATCACTGTAGACCAAACTCGGTGATCCCAAACAACATGTTCCAGCGTAATCTCTCTCGACGATAGCGTGGTTGAAATGGGATGCAACAAACAGGATTCCGTGAATACAAACCAACTTGATTTGATAGCAGTGATATGGTTTTTGCGGAAACATGCGTACCGGTAGCGGTTACATGGTTTGTAGCTCTCTGGCCAAGAGTGAAAATTTTCGGTTCCTTTTTGCCACAAGAGCTACATAGCTAAAGGTGTGGTGTTCCTACCACGTCCCCCGGCGTGCTATCGCCAAGCATTTCCACCTTCACCGACCTTCTTCAATCACGAGAACACACTGTTTAATACACCCATTGCAGCAAATGTTGATGTGTTGACACTTTAACCTGCTTCCAGTTGTCCAACTGCTTGTTTACGATCGTAGTCAACCAAATGATGTCTTGCTGATATTTTAAACTTAATTATTAAAAAAAGCAAACAGAGTTTCAGAGAAAACATTTTATAACATCCAGCTCTATTTTCGTCAAACATCAAACAACATTAATTTTCGTAGGAATAATGAGCTCGTATGCACTGTCATTTATACAGATGACTCCTGGTTTATATACCACGCTCTCTGAATTTGAATAAATTAAATTGAAAAATATTTTATAAATTGAAAAATATTTTTTGTTTCGTAGAATAAGAAGTATTTATAAATTATCTTTGGACCAAACAAAAAAAAAATTGCTATAAAACTAAATATATGGAAGCAAACAATGCTGTGTATTTGAAATATATTTATATTTTGTATTATTGGATTTTTGTATTTAAAATGCATTATTAAAGAGTTTAAAGCAAACAGAATTATTAGACATTCAACTGAGATGCGTCTTTCAGATAGGGGACAAATTCACTGATTACACAAAAGGGGATATTAAACAACAGTCCCCCTTCCCTGAATGTCTGAATTATTTTAACTACATGGTTTCAAAATTCGCAAGATTGTAACTCGAACGCAACTGGACCTTGGGTACAGAGGAAAAAACTTATAATACTAAGAGATAATCACAAACACAAATAATCAATTAACTGTTTATTGATTACTAGGCTAACTTTAGGTAGGAAAAAAAAGATCAAATAACTAAGCAATCAAAATACACTTACTTGTAAGAAACAAAAAAATAAGCAGACACTTAGACGCTAAGTTTCTTCCAAAAAGATGAGGATGTACTCAGGAACAGACAGTTTGAATTCGCACAACCATGAAATTTGAACGCATAACTTATCACTTTAAAAATGACTGTAATAGTAAATATATACCTGAATCCACATAGGAACACTAACTGAATATATCATCAAAGCAATCACTGATAGTGTAAATCTCAGCCAATTATTTTTACTTGCACAAAATCCTCCCTTTATATATAAGAAATCTGCATATATACCACAACTCCAAAGTAAGAAACCGGCAATTGAACATGAAAAAAAATTTTATAATTCAGGGAAGTTAAATTTTGGTAAAATTACCCTAGATTAGTTTTTTGAAGGAAACTTCGCAAGATAACCCGTGCCACTCAATCTTATCCTAGAAAGGATTTTTGCGTTAATTATGGCATGAACCAATCATAAATAGGTTAAAATAATGTATTGTTCTATAGATGATAGTGGCTTTCAATGAAAAACTGTAAGGGGTATATGATTTATTTAATTGCTCATTCACATCCCTTGTAGCACTTGATGATTTTAGCGTATCAGTATTATTAATCTAAACCGGGGGTGTCAAACTAGCGTCACACAACGAACTTTTTTGCGGCCCGGCCACTAAATCGACACATAATATAATATATAATAAAATATCGAAATTTCTCTCAAAATACGAAAAATGGTAGCAGAGAAGAGATGCCAAGGGTCAGGACGTAAACATTATTTTTTTTTCCTTTCATTTATGTTTATTATAATGTATTTTTCGAAATAAACTTACGTTTCTATGAATATTGATTTTTTTGCGGCCCACCTAAAATTAAACCATGCTCGTTCAGCCCAAGTTACCCTTTAAGTTTGGCACCCTTGATCTAAACTGAGAATCCAAAGCAAATATGATAGTAAACAGAATTTACTATAGCAGCGACGCGCGCAAGGGGGTGGGTCCTCCTTTATTGATTATAATCATACATATATAGTACGTTAAGCATAATTAAGCTGTGAAAAAAGTAAACCTGATAAAGATAGTAGCTCCACAGAGAGCTACAGACTTATCTCTTTGATATACTTCATTCTTAAAATCATGAAGGGACTTATTCTGGACAGATTGAACTTCTATTTGTCCACTAATGGCCTGCTCCCTAAGGAGCAATACGGATTTAGATGGGTCCATAGCACCATTGATCAGATTTCCTTTTTCTGTCAGAATGCCAGAGATTATCAAAACTTATGGCCAATTAATACCATTGCTGTTGTACTTTTGGACATGTCCAGGGCTTTCGACAGAGTCTGGAGACCAAAATTGATTATTAAACTAAAATACGTTTTTGGTATTAGGGGTAAAATTCTGCCTTAGATCTCAGATTTTTTTACAAAGTAGATCGATTAGAGTGAAATATAAAAATGCTTTGCCTGATCCTTTTGGATTGAGACATGGTCTTCCACAGGGTTCATTCCTAACATCAATACTGTTTTTATTATATTTTTCTAGTCTTGAGGAGGTAATCAATAAGTTTTGGTCTTTTTTTCGATGATATCATCATTTGGTATTCGAATCGAACATCGAATTCTGACATTAAAAAATAGAGTCTAATTTAAGTCCTGCACTTTCTGCGGTCTGTACCTTTTCTGAACAAATTTGTAATACCTCTCAGTCAAAGATTACCTTTTTCACCACCAATAGACATCTCTACAACTATCAACTTGGGTTACATTCTGGACCAGGAGATATTGAGTAACAGACATATAGAGTCTCAAGTAGCCAAATGCAGAAAAAGACTTAACATTCTCAAATATATTTCTGGACGTGACTGGGGCATAGACGCTAATATCCTGAGAACACCTACAAATCACTGGTTAGGGCAATTTTGGAATATGGCTTCCCAGTTTATTTTTGTGCTTCTCAAGGTAACTTAAATAAAATTGAACGTGTGCAACTAAGTGCTAGAAGACAAAATACTCCCCTTCGTAATAGCTGCCCTAAAAATATTGTTTTGTATGAGAGGGAGATATATCTTCTATTTCTATGAGACGAAGTTATAGCCTGGAAAAATATTACAATAAGTTATCTAGCTACAATGACCAGCACATAACCTTTGCCTATCTCCATTCTTTGCTCAATAATAGACAATTGAAGAAACATAGCCTATGTTTTCTTTATGTTGGGCCTATTTTCTAGTAATGCTGAACCTCACTCTTTAAAGCCCTTCTCTCATTTTAAGTTCGACTATGATCGAATGCATTTCCAGACTTAGATATTGACCAGGGTGTGTAAAATCTCTGATAAATCAGAATTACTAGACAGATTGCTCTAGAGATAATTCAGGGCATCCCTCATTCGGTATTAAAAATCTAAACTGATGGCAGCATGGACGACGGTGATATTTCTGGAAGAGGTGTGCACATTGAGACACCTGATAGTACATTTGACATTGAGATTAGGAGAGAATATCAATTACTGTTCATTTTTAGATCTGGACTTATTACAATTTATTGACACTGTTTCTGACCTTGTCTTCAGGGACATTTGGTTTTTAACTGACATTTGTGCTTCTGCACAGCACATTTCTTGTATTGGACAACCGTTGGGGATATGACAAGCCTAAATATTCTGGATATTGTGGTTTGACTTTCTTCTAGACACTCTGTATACTTTCAATGGGTCATTTCCTATATTGGATTGAATGGTAACGAGATAGCCGACAGTTTGGCCAAGTCTTCCACTGCTGACCCATTGAGGGGTGACACTTGAATAACTTTTGCTGAAATCTCCTGTATTAAAACATTAGAATTAATTAAAATTTCTGAAGAAAACCCCCTCCCTGCTCATCCTTGGTATTCTGGGAAAATCCACTTTGGTGCAACCAACCTAATATTCCTAGGGATCAGCAGACGGCTCTATCGCGTTTTTTTAGTGGCCACATCAAATCTCTCACGTTTCAACTGGGCCTTAAAGTCTTTCCAGGGTGTCCTAGGTGCGAGGCTGATCTGGCCTCCCCCAGTCATATTCTGAATTGTTTGAGTTTTACTTTGGTCGAAATATTTGGAAATTCTATTTTATTTTTGGATTTTTTGAAGATTTTTGGTTTTATTGAAATGGTGTACCTCAGCTACACCATCTGGGATAATAAACAACAGCAAATAGTTGTTATTAATAATAATTTTAATCAATGCTAATTGTTTATTCAAAAATGTTTGTACTTTTTTTGTTCCGAAAATTGACAAAATCAAAAGAATGTTTGGCGGCTCGAACGACACTCCACCTCTCTCGTTTCATAACCCAATACGGGTTATGAAACGAGAGAGGTGGAGTTTCGTTCTTGCAATCTCTCTTGAAAAATTTCTGTATGCGCCACTGTACTATGGCGTTTATAGGTATAATGGTTTTCTGGCTCCTCTTATTTAGATTGTTTTGATAAAAATGAGATAATTCAATAAAATGCATTCCTTCCTGGGGATATACAGTAGCATTATACTTCTTTAGTAATATATCTCCAAAATGTTATGCGTTCAATATCTTATGGATTCAAAGTATATTATACAAAAATGAATCCTCTATTAATCAATGGGAAAATGCATATCTGATAAATCTTAAAGAATAATTGAAATATTTCCATTTGGATAGATTCTGGTAAAGTTTAAGTTATAATAATAGAGCTTTTCTATTGTTTTCTTTAGTTTAATTTGTATGTAAACATTGAGTAAGTAAACGATTTGAATTCTTTAAACTGAAAAAAAAAATCAGCCGAGTATCATTTTCCCCTTGAGAATTACATTGGGGAGAAGATAAAATCATCAAGATTTTAATTAAAGAAGTGTATCAAGTCGGAAAATATTTGGCTTAATTAATATGTTAATTATGTTTACCCAACGGGTTAAGTGTTAAAGTGAAGCAAATTAGTTAATGGGATTTTGAGAGTCATTTTGCAAATCGACTGTATTTAAAATGTCAGTTGCATTTACGCCTTCCTTATGAATCTAAAGAGTACATTACTTCCTCAATATAGTAAAATTATGTTAATGACTTGAATTTTTAAAACTTAAAATGTTTTAAATAAGGAAGCCATTTAATTACGTAAGTTAGTTTTATTACAAATCAAATTCTAATGAGTAGGGCTTTTTATATATTTAAGAGCAAAATAATATTAAATTTGTATGAACATTTTAAGCAAATTTATATAAGTAGATGCTAAATAGAAAAGGACTCAGTATAAATTATATCTGAAAAGGAATGCATTCTTATTTTTTTAGTGTTTTCCTCTAAATTGGCAACTGCGTGTTAAACACACAGTAAACCAACAGCAAACATTTTAATTACGCATTTTACTGAAATAAAGGTATTTAATCAATGGGAAAATACCACAGAGAAAAAGTTGGCAAATGAGTTGGCACTCCGCTTTATGGCTTTGAGCTACAGCATGATTTATGCTAAGTTTTGCAAAGAACAACTTTAGTGACAAAGAGCTGGGCCATCTTAAGACTTTTTAAGGTCGTGAGCCCAGAGAAATCTTAAGATTTTTTGAAACCCCTATGCAAAAGTAGGTCGTACCTGAGATCTTTAAGAGTAGACAGTATATAGCATGTGTTAGGGTTCATGTATGCCACTAGATGGCGCTATTAAAATTATAAGCTGTGTACTTTTGTAACGGACTGGTGAACGATCAAATTACTGGACGCGGCTGAAAGGGCCATTCGCTCTATGTTAGCGATATTTGTTATATATTTTTTAGTGGAATAAACTTTTTGAAAAAAGATCAACATGAAAAAGTGGAGGCACCGACGAGATAAGTAATTTTGAATACTATTTCTGATAATAATTGATAGAGAAATTAACATTGCTGTGTTTTCAAGTACCTAGAATTAATTTGAATTAAAAAAACTGAATTATCTTTGATTTCATTGGTTTACTGCATATATTTGCATTATTTGTTTGGATTTTTGTCTGTAAATTTTTAATATGAGCGAAACAGAGAAAGCTCAAGTGGCTCAAATTCGTATAGCCAGAGGTCGTGTAAAAGCATCTATGAGCAGGCTAGAAAGTTCTTTTGATGAGTTAAATACTAAAAATGAAATTTCTATTCGCTTATCCAGATTGGATGGTTTATTTAAAGAATTCGAACGATTAGATTCGACTTTGAGTTTAGAGGAATCGGAACTCGAAGAATTTGAAGAAAGATATTTTAATTTGAGAGCAAAATGTAATGATAAATTAGGTGAATTAAATGTTTTGAATCTAAGTGGAACACAAAATTCTGTAGCGAGTTCAATTATTTCGAACTCAAATGTTAGTAATTTTAGGTTACCAAAATTAAGTATACCACAGTTTAGTGGTCATTTTAGGGATTGGATAAATTTTAAAGATATATTTGTGTCTACTGTACATTCACAGATATCACTACCAAACATTGAACAAACCCTAACAGCCCTTTGCCTAAACCCTAACAGCATGCATTGTCAAATGCTCATTCAAACGGTCATTTGAATTGGATAAATGTGCACGATTCGCAACCCATTTCAACTAAATAAGTTGAATGATTACTTATGTCATTAGGCCTAGACATGGATGATGGTCATTACATAATAATGCAGTCTTACGCTTTTTGCAGTTGACATGGAGTTTGAAATTCCTGTTTTTTTCGGAGAATATATACTGGAATAAATTATTCAGATCATGATTTTATTAAGACAGATTAAAGAACGAAACAGGCTTCTCAATGAGGGTGAGGCCCTGGGCCCGTGTCCAGTTGGCCTATGTCTCATGACGTCTCTGACCATGAGGATACGTTATCAAAATAAAGACTTCAATCTGAAAAACACATTAGAAGAAAATTTTACTGTTGTAAAATGTTTAATAACTGAGTTCCTTACTGATGAAAACAGACATGAATTATAACATGCAAAATTCAAAGTGATTATCTGAACATTATATGTAACCTTAGACAATACACCCTTTATAGTAAATAACATAGTTTTAGCAGTTTACGTTTACTTATAATAACTTTTATCTAAAGTATAAAACAGGACACCGTATTTTTCTTACATTAATAGTTGATAAAAATACATCATTCTGATAATTTTGAATTTACATTTTTTATGTATATAAAATTAAATACAATAGAAATACATGCATATATATAAGTTTTGTCCTTTACGAGAATCATTATTTATTTCGATTAAAAAATAATTTTTTAAGAAAGTGAATCATAATTTATTAACATATAGGTCAGGCGCGTCGTATAAAGGAAGGTTTATATCAACCTGAATGGAATAAATCTGTGTTATTGATATGCAAATATGGAATATCTGCTTTATCAACTTATTTAGGAGTTTTATAAATGTATTATGGATCATTAATAACAATCAACTTGATATATCGATGTTTTACGTTAATAAACTAATGACCAAAATGATCAGAACGTAGAGTATGCTGTTTTAAAATTATTTTTCCTGTCTGTCATTTTTCGTGTCTGTTAAAAAAAATTACGTTATTCTTTATCTCAAAAAAAAAAAAATTAATAATTTTGCTTAGAATATCTTAGCCTTTGAAAGAAATTTATATGAATTTCTCATTGTTAAGCTTAGAGCATCTTATTAATTTTAAGGATTTCATAACATATTAAACATATTTTTTTCTTGTATTTTGATGTTGACAGATTGCTGTGCCTTTAAATGTATAAGGAAATTGAAATAATAAAAACAAATTTAATACATTATTGTCCTTCCCAAATACTACGCCATAAAAGAGCACCAAAGCCGCGCGAAATTTTTATCGTACATATATCTTAATGGCGTATGCAAATCAATAGCATTTACAGTATGGCAATATACCGCAACTTTACCACCAACTACAAACGCTATTTAAAAGAAGTACAGAATGCGGTTTTGAAGTATTGAAACTGTTTTTTCTAGCACTTATTTGCATCAGCAGCTTTGGTATTTCTCGTAGAAGACTAAAAATATCATTCTAACATGTTTATGTGCTCGATAGAGGAAGAATTGTAGCCTATAGAAAATTTGGCCTACCATTCTGAGAAATCGGTAACCATGTCGAACGAAATCAAGCAACCGTGATGTGAATTTGTATTTACTTGAAGAAGAAGGAAATGTCTGACCAACGGCACAGATCACACCATCATCAACACATTACTCATATCAGTACAGGTATATTGTATGCCTGGCAGTGATGGATTTTGCGACTAATACGGTCTACAAACGTCATATACTGGAACCATTAATTGTACTTTCCGGCATAATACAATACTTCCGACTTCAAGTAAATACAATAATGGAACTTCATCAAGCCCGCATTGCTGAAATGATATGTATTTCAAAACCACAGATGTTTTTGTGTACCATGGTGAATGGACTACCGAAGGGCGTGACATGCTTCGACGTACAGTCGAATCACGCTTTTGTATGCTATACTATGATAGTCGGATTAGATTAAAGATACACCACATGGGAGGGGGAAAGTTTTTTAACTGTTGGTTTTTGCATCACCATAGTGATCTTGCACCCAATGTTATAGTTTGATCCACTCACATACCTCCTAGTATGCATTGCCTCTACAGTGACCTGTCAACAATATGTCTCTAAATTTTATCAACCAGTTGTGCCTCCCATACTTCGGAGTTTACCAGCAGCCTTATCTCAAGTTAACAAGCGACCACACTTAGTACGTTATGTTCAAGACCATAGATTACTTAAGGCATGTTCTACCTGATGGTTTTAGGGGGGAGGAGACTTGTCTCGTTCTTCTCTCAACCTCCATACGATCGTGGTCCGAATACTTTTAATCATCGAATATAATTACCAGACATTCTCTGAAAGACTGGAAGTTTTGAACTATTTGCAAACTGGCAAACTGCATTATTATGGCATGTCCTTCGTTTGATTTTAGAATTAACTCTATCACCATTACTCCTTTAGGTGATTGTTGTTTGAGTCACTCTGTGCATAAGTTATTGATATTGAGAGTCACGTATATTTAGTTCTTACGGGTTACCCTTTATACGAGTATTTAACTACATCTGTCATATGTTGTCTCCTTAAAAGGATCGCAGGTGGTCCCTATATATATATATATTGTACAGAGGTCCAGAGGCTGAAGAAATCTTAAGATGTCACTGTTCAAGACATTTTATTCACCCACCAGATTTTTGGTTTCGGCCTTAGTCTGCCTGTTTTCCCTAAGTATCACCTGTCGAAACTGAGACAATTATAGGCAAGTATATATTATACAAGTATCCCCGTATGCACCCGGGAAGCTATTGCATCAAATCTACAATGAAATGTAGGGAGGCAGGATGTACTGCCATACTTCAACTAGATAACCGAAACCCCTTTCTTTCAATGCCACTCCATGTTGCAATAACTATTGCTAGTCATGATGGAATCTCAGTATTGATTGCTTTATTTTGCAGAAGGTACATTCCTTCATTTTGGCAAAGTACTGTGTGTTATCCCTCAAATAATTCTGTTTTTTATTTATCTCACCCTTCTTGCTATTATTATTTGGATTATCCACAGTGTAGGTCAAAATTAAAGTATGTTTGTATTTCTTCTCAATATCTTCCGAATATATTTTTATCATTTGCATAATAACTGATATGTAAAAGTTTCAGCTCATTTTCAATACCTATCCAAACTTGCCATCGGAAAGATTTAGATCTAAATTAATAATCCTTCTTACTAATAAGCATTTTTTATAAATACTCCTCTTATTTTATTAGTTTTTGCATAAAAAGAACATGTGTTTTCATTTCTAGCAAAATAGAATAAAATGTTTTTTAAGATACATCTGTTTTAAAAATGCAATCTCGTGATTTTTACCAAAACTTTAATTTTAATTAAATTTTGTAAATTATTATCGTGTTTTTTTATCGTGTAACCTTTGTATTTATTATGAATATAATACAATAAAGTAAATTAATTTTCGTGTAAAGTATATCATTCATATATTTGTGTGGAACATTAAAAATGATAAATTGACATTTACAATGATTAATAAATTATGCATTCAAAGAAAAATTCCAAAGAAAATAGAAAAAATACTTTTATTCCATTAATTCAAATTAATTATGTATAAAGTATATAATTTTTAAGTCCACGATGAAATTTCAAATTTCTGCATACGTTTCAACTGTTATGAATGACTCATTATATTTTGTTTCTTCACCATAGAATGTAAGAAAATAAATAAAAAAAAGGAAATATGTATATTTTTTAATAAAACTAACTTTTTTTTTACTGCACATTTTTATGCAAGCACAGAGAAAAAAAATCAAGTTTAAAAGCAACAACACGCCTGTATATTTCACACACAACAAGAAATAAATTAATAAAATTAATTCATTTGTGTTATATTTGCATTAGAAGTATTCACTTTATGAAAAACATTTTTTTCTGGCAGATAGAGACGAAATAAAATATAGTTTATTAAAAGAATAACAAACGATTCGAGTAAATTGAGTTATATTTACGAATACAGTTAAGGGAATTGGAAAAACAGAAATGATAAATACTCTTCTCTGTCGTAAATACAATATAAACAAGCGTAAAAAGCCGCAACAAAAACGCGCACATTTTTTCAATCCTTTTTAAGTGCGGATCTTATGAACTGTTTTTTAGAATGGACATTTGAAACAATAGCGTTACCCTCTAGAGAAATTCATATGATTTTTTTCATTTCATTTTCATGGTATATATTTTGTATGGGGTAGTGAGCGAGAGAAAATATTCGATTACGAAGAAACATGCCGGAACGTGGGGTCCCCTAGGACTCCAGGAGATAGTGTTGGCCCTAATGTGCCCCTTGGGACATGTCGGTATGCTAAGTGATGAATTGCTATTGATAAGTGAGACGCTGGAGTGGGTTTTTCTGTCCGTTTTTGTAGCAGAAATAGATCAACTATAACTGTAACTTCAGTTGAGTAGGAAATGGAAAATTTAAGAGTCGATTTGAAAAAGGTCTTTGTGGGTAAACGATTTGTTACATTATCATGATGTGGTTTTTGCAGATTTTTTTAAAATTTTGTAATGAAAACCATATAAGCACTTGATACGTAATTGGTCAAAACTCTTTTCATTAAATTTCGTGAATCTAGTGAAAATTATATTTATCATTTCTATTTTTATTACTTCCGCTATGTGGTTTTTTTTTGTCCTTTCGATTCAAATTCTAACCAGCACATTAATTTAATAAAATGATTTGTGTGAATAAGTAAAGAAATTGAGTAAACTACATTTTCAAATTTTATACGTACTTTTTAGAAGCAGTCGAAAAATGTTATAAAAGTGATAAGCTCAGATTAAATTGTTAAAAGAAGGTAAAACTACGTTTTCTGTTTTAATAGCTCACGATGATTTGGATACATTAAGAACTTATTTCGTGAATCTAGTTTAAACTATTTAGTCCCTCCTTTTTATTTAGTTAATTATTGTTTTTCACTAGTTCAGAATTGATTTTGCTTCCACCTTCCACAAGTCAGAGTTCAATTAAATAGAAATTGCTGTATAGTTTCTGGGTTGTCTTGTGACTGCTTGATTTTTTGATTTCTCGATTTCTGAACTAGTTAAAAATAAATAATATTTAGGAAGAAGATAATTTTATATTTATTCAGCTATTAAGTAATTTAAAATTGAATAGTTTTGTTTGTGGACATGGAAGCAAAACTTAAAACTTTTTAGATCTTAAATAAATTTGTAGTGGTATTAACATCAGAACATCATTGGGTGTCGATTGGACACCGGGACCTGCTTAGTTTGTTATCCTTTCCCCGTTTTTGCAAGGATTTTGAAATTTTTTTCTGTGACTTTTAATTATTTTCTATGGTGATTACGCAGAAAAAGTATTGTGGTTCTAGGTTAATCAGGAGATATTTTACAACTAAATATACCTGGAACGTCCGCTGCTGTCGTTTCGACTTCAAGGCTATTATTATAAATAGCTGTCGTTCAGCAACAGATAGTCACTAAACAGATACCAATAATAAAACAAACTTCCAGAAGTAAGATCGCACACTTAGTTGACCTTGAATGCAGTGTTATTTGATTCTCAATAGAAAGGAGTCAGTTAAAGTAAAATCGTTGTGTCTTAAGTCTTTCGTTACATAGCGCTTGCTTATCTGCTATTACGTTCAAGTTACTAAATGCAAGAATTTTGAATCCCTATATTCATTGCAACTGAGGTACATACAAAGCATTATGATTAAAAATGTAAATAAGGATGAAAAAACTCGCTTTCTCACAAAAATTACAATTTTGCTTACTATACAAATATTTATGAATGTTATTGTATTAATTCATTTTACAAGATTAAGTTATTTTTTATCACAAATTTTTATGTTATAAAAGGTTATAATATAGGATAATTATATGAAATTATATTAAAAACTCTTAAAAATGAACAACAGCCCAGGAATTTTTAAGGTAATACAATTACTTTATATATTTTATATCACGGTGTCGAAACGACACCGGAGGACGTTTAAGGGTAATAGAAATATCGGACAATCTAGTATTGAAGGAAACAAAGTAGGATAAATTTGTGAATTTAAATGTTGATGCATGACCATCGAAACTTAGATGGTTTTGGATATAATGTTAATATTCTTATCTGTTTTTGACACTCGCATCAGCACTGACCACTACAATCACATTGTGCTGTTCTTCTTACAAACAATTGTACTATATCTTCCCTACTTAAATCATTGCTTCACTATCCCACTTTGCTATTGATACACTCTCTTCCAAAAACACGAAGATGTAAAATGCAAAAAAATCAACAAATACTGCTTTGATTGACACAAAATTTGGCAGTAAAGTAACATATATATTTATACATAAAACAAAATCAATAATTATATACGGTAATGAAAACAATTTTAAATTTTTGTAAGTTATCAGATAATCTCATACTGGAGACTTAAACAGACTTATGTATTAAATGAAAATAAACAGCATAAAATGCAAAAAAGAACATTAATAGGGTATGTGATCCCCCCCATCTGTATGCAAAGTTTACACCTTCTGACCATGCTTTCAATTAGGTGGTCAACCACCGCAGAATTAAGCAATCACCATTTTTCTTGTAGAGCAGTTTCCAGCTCAATAAGAGTGGCTGGAGGTGGGAAACGTGAAGATACAGCACGGTCGAGAGCATCTCAAAGGTTTTCAATGGGATTAAGGTCGGGCGAATATGCAGTCCACACCATACGCGCAATCCCTTCACTCTCCAGGTAGTCAGCGACGATGTCAGCTCTATGGGTCCATTAAACAAATCTCTTATCATCCATTAAACAAAAGCAGGGCCAACTGCTGCAGCGTACAATCTCACAATGGGTTCTAGAACTTCATCTTAATACCGGACAGCCGTCAAAGAACCCCGTTTAAAGATGTGCAGGTCGGTGCAGTATCCTAATGAAATCCCTGCCCACACCATAATGCTTCCGCCTCGGAATGCGTGATGTTCGGTGATGTTTTGGGGCTGATTGCGTGTTCCTTGTTTACGCCATATCCTTATACGCTTGTCATCTGGTTCCAGAGCAAATCTTGACTCATCAGTAAACATGATACTGCCCCATCCGGACACAGTCCAATTGCCATGATCTCGGCACCACTTTAATCGTGCCTCTCTTGATTGGACGGATAGAGGAACACAAACTCGAGGTACCTGGGCATACAGTCCATTCATATGTAATCTTCGGCGTATAGTAGCTGCAGATATAGCCTTACCAATGGACGCTGTAACCATAGATGTCACACGTGTGGAGGTCGCTCTGCGATTCCGCTTGGCTACAATAGCAATATATCAATCTTTCGCGGGGGTTGTAACCTTTGGTCGACCGCTTACTTACCGCTTCGGACAACTGTCTGTGTGGTTTGGAATTGTTTCCATAAACGTGAAATTACAGAATGATGCATGCCGAAGAAAAGAGCAACATTTGTGATCGACTGTCCTGCTTCAATGCGTCCCACAGTACGCCAGCGCTCAGAATCCTCCAATTGTTTTCTGGAAGTCATATAAACACGTATGTCTTGAAAACAAATTGTATGCAAGTTTTAAACACCTTCTATCAGCTTTTACAATCAACTTCTGTAACCATTCATAAAGCTGGCTTCTTATAAGACTGCCCTTTTTGCTTATTTCTTGACATGAAAGCACGATTGGCTGTTACCTAACATATTTGCATACTTCTATCTACCTCTGCAGCGAATTGCATCCTCTTCAATTCTGATTGGCTTCAGGAAATTAGCATTTTCCTCTCCGTACTTAACTTTTGGAAGTGAGTGTACATTTTTCACACTGCTGTTAAAACAGTATCATCTTTGTATTTTAAAAGGATCCCTTTGACAGCATGTACAGAAACCAATATACCATTTGTGACTTATTTTCAAAACATAACATTGCTATATATTACGTTGGGAAATCAAAATGTGACTTTGTTGAGGTTTCTTGTGAATGGTTTCATCATTTTACTTTTAAATTTTGTAATACGCATGTGTTTTGGATCCGGTTTTAGAGAGCACCTTGGCAAAAAAATTTATTCGGAGTCAAAAGGTTCAATAAGTTTATCAAAATGAAAGGTCATTTTTTTCTAATGCCCTTATATATATATATAATCGGATTATCATTTCATAGCATGTCTCTTGATAAAAAAAAAATTGCAAGGTTCTTTAGGATAACTTTAAAAAAAATTGTTTCTCCCCTTATACTACAAAGCCAAAATTGAATGCTTTCACATAACTAAGGTTAGCAAACATTTTATTCCATTCCGTATCCAATTAGCCCAGATCACTCTCCAGTAATATTATTTTTATTAAATATGCATCCAGTCAGAGTATCTGAGAGCTACAAATTTTACAGAAAGCAATGAAAGATGAACTCTTCTTTTTAACCACTATTCATGCCAACTTTGCTTCAACCATATAGCATTGACACATCCAGTGGGAAATTTGCCAACCATGTTTCTTTACAATATTTAGAAATCGGGATCGAGAGTGGTTTTGCAGCTCAGAATCCCATTGAAATTATCATTAATGTATTATAGATTTTCAGTCGTGATACCATCTAATTTCACGTCATAACGAAATTAAACTTGAAAATCGCGCTTTGGCGACATCTTGAAAAAAATTTTAATTAATTACCAAGGGAGACCGAAATAGAATTTTAGATATTGTATGATACTATGTACACTATGTACAATTTAAAAATTTTAAGACATTAAACTATGATAAACATTTTACTCAATACTCAAGAACATTTTTACAATTTCCTTGATTTCTCGTTTTCTGTATATTGGAATTATAATAATCTATTCAATTAGAATTTTTTTAACGTATATCTATAATTTTTCTAGTTTTTATAAGAAAGTTGGTAACACAGTTCAAAACTTTGAGCTCCACAGATCCGGTGAATTGATTTTTTTTTAACAATTTAACTATTGCTTACTTGGCCCTTTTTCGAATTGGCAGACAAAACAAATACTCCGACTACCTTCTCATGTTCGGCTAAGTTATCCTTCAATGTCGTCTATCTCGTTAAACAAGACATTAAATTCAGTGTTTACCTAGTAACTGAGCAAATAAATATTCTCATTAAGTGTGTGTGTGTGTGCGCGCGCGCGACCAAAGCCCGAATTTCAGCCAGTTCGCGAATTGACAGGCCACTTCATATTTTGGTCAAAGTCCGAAGTACTTGCAATTAATATTGCATATTCTCTTTTGTCTGACCATTCTGTGAAGTGGCTGGGAATCCTTGACCAAAGCCTGATGTGATAAAGTTAGATTGACAGATATGGTAAATATTTCGGAAGACATTGTGATCTGGGATCTTTAACATTAGATCTATGGAGCAGAAAAAGACTAAGAGTCACCTTTAAAGGTAGTTGACAAACTGAGTACTTAATTTTCCCTTATATTCACACACGATATGAAACGCATTTGCTCAAGATATATATCGTCATTTTTTGAAGGGTGCGAAGTGCGCTTCTTCACGCTACCATGTTGTTACAGTAGACACATTCACTGAATAATTTTTGTTGTGGCTTTAATATTAAAACCGAATTACACGATATCATATTTTTATGTATTACAAGCCTATTTTAACTCAGAGGAGTCACTTATATTTAAACTAATTTCTGAAACAATTGTAAAAAAGGGAAAAACAATACATTGAAGTACTTATTTTTAAATTGTACTCATTTTTAATAGTGTGTAAAACAATCTGCCCTTGATTTCTTTTTTTCCCCTACTTTGGCTGAACGTCCCAAGGTACTTCGAAAATTGCCCGGCTGAAACCCGACATCAAGAAAAGATTGGACACTGGCCGGAAAGTTTACAGCAACGATGGCCAAAACACGAATTGGTCAGCCAATTTGCGAACAGCCCTATTTCAGGCTTTTGACCTTAACCTATATATAGACTTGAAAATTTCCCAAGCAAAACAGTTACGACCCATAACAGTTCCTGAGTTCTTTCAAGACTTTCTATCATCGATATAATGAATGAAATATCCCACGTAATTAAAACTTATTAAAAAAAATAATGTATATGAAGTTTCTTAAGCAAATAGTTTCCAAATGTTGCCATAAACTCTGTATTGTTAATGCATTCATTCACATTATTCTTCAAAGGATTTGTCCTAAAACAATGCTAGAACCAAAGCCATGACATTCTCTATTTTCTCTCAAATACTGAGAATACTCAATATAGCATCATTTATTCAGTTTAAGCGATTCGCACTTCTCTCAGCCAATTCAATTTAGAACTTTAGAAATTTGAATGGAAGCAGCAAACCGGATCAAGTTGCTGCTATTTGCCTTCCGTCTCTCTACAGAAAAGGGTTTACCTACAAAAAAGACGACAGCACTCTACTTGTTCGATATATGTCTTTATTTCCTTCACTTTGTTTCCGACAGGAATAAGATTTTATGTATGAAAATCCACTCGGAACAAGTGAATAAAATGTTAAAATAATGTGTACGGTAAAAGTAAGTGGAAGTGAGAAGGGAAGAAAATAAGAAACACACCCCTAAAGGTAAAGTCTGCGCAGTCTCACTCGCATTTATATAAACATATGTATAGAAAAATAAGAAAAACGGGCCCTGGAAACAAATTACAAAGTCATTTGGTGCTAGGCAATGTGAATGGAAGTTGCAATAAATTCGTAAGAAATGCGACCAAATGAAATAGAAACGATTTTTCACCATTTGCACTCCAATGGATAAAACAAACCAGAAAAAAAGCAAGGAGAAAAAAATATATAAAGAGAAAGAAAGCAGCTTCGCACGGAAAGCAGAGGCAGAATGAAATACATCAGATACACGGCAGAGGAAAAAGTATATAGGGATTGGGAAGAAACAGGAAAGAGAGAGAAGCAAAATACCAAAAGTGGAAAGGCATGCATAAAATGGTGAGATATAGAGTTTGGCCCTCTGAAATTCATCTACGTAATGTATTAGGCAAGAAAATAGACATGTTTCGAGTTAGTAAGGAAGAAATGCTTCTCGGTTTTTTTGGGGAATTTGTTTTTTTATGACTCCTGGGATTTTGAGTCGGAATTTGATTTGCATATTCCTGACCGATCCATTTGAACAATGACGTTGAGTTGAATTTGAAGTGCTTGGAAGCTGAAAACTCTATTTTAGCGGCACTCTGAGTCATCAAACTCCTAAGGTTTTTGATAGCTCACCACTAAGACAGATATAATTGAAAATTCTTGCAATAGGAACATTATTATGAAATAATATTACAATTTAATGTAATTGTTTTCGTAGCGCTAAGATTTACAGCAGGTACGTTTATGTGTGATAGTGAGCTTTCTAGACATTTGTGAAACCACGCAGCGATTAATGATAGAACCCGCAAACAATTACGTCACACACCATCAAAATAATCGCAATTTACCTGCACCTTCATTTTTGACATACTCCTTTGTATCACTCTGCGTACATCCTTGAAAACGATCTAGAAAAGAACATAATGTATGATTTTAATTTCAATGAATAAGATTAGTAAAAATCATAGGACATTAAGCGAATATCTGATTAATGTTTTTTTTTTTTGGTTTTTTAAGCTCGATTTCTTTTTTAGGTAAAAAGCCATTTGTTATCAATGCTTACAGATATAAATTCCTTTGAATTTTAAGAAAAGTAATATTCAAAATATTTATTATTTTTATTACAAAACTAATCTGTAAACTTCACAAAAAACAAACGATAGCAAAAAATGCATTTAGAAGTATATAAATAAACGCGCCTCGAAATAAAATCATACAAAATATATTATAAACAATTCATCGAAATAACTGCAAGAAGGATTAACTACCAATCCAGTATTGAATGTGTGTTAAGTCAGTCATCTTTAAAAATTATTTTTGATGTAAATTATTACTATTCTTACAGCAAAAATTTGGAAGGTTTTCAACAAGTAAAAATAATTATTGAACATAAGTTTAATTAAGTTGTAAAGTCATCATGCCAGTCATGTTGCATTGAATACATACGGGACACTGTAAATGCAAGATAATTATTTTCAATGAAGACTAAGTAAAATTTTATTTTACAAACCAAACAAGGGCATATAATTATAAATTATTATGATACATTTCACCTGAAAGTTTTCATAAATAATATATTTATTCTGTATAAGTAGCTTAAAATCTCTTGTATGGGAAGTTAATGCTGTTAAATATGCACTTTCTATTCAGTTTAAGCTTATTTATAGGATTTCCAAATTAAAAGGGATAAAATTATTAAACAATTTTTGATCTATTTATTTAGAACTAAAAAATTCAACATAAGATGAATTTATCTTAAACAAGAAATTGTATGGAATGTGTTTTTAGTAAGAAAAGAAAATCAAAACTTGTAATTATACTTTTAAGTAGTAGTACTAGTTATTATGCAAATTGTTGATGCGACTTTTTAAAATTTCATTCGATGTATATTTTTTAATCTCAGATCTTTCATAAAATACCTTAATGTAAAAAAAAAAAAAAAAAAAAAAAAAAAAAAAAAAAAAAACCTAGTATTATTTTTGGTATAAGGCTCTCATGAGATATCTATATTTATAGAACCAATTAAAAAACTTCTTAAATTATTATGAATATCTAGCATTAAAAGTATGTTGTACTCTAAATATATAAATGTAAATATATATATTCTAAAATACATAGTTGCATTTAATTGAATTCGAACACAAATATCAAAGGGTAAATTAGAAATAATGAAGATATTATCTCTATTTCTTTCTAAAAAATTAATCTTGTTTTTTTTTTCTTTTTTTTTCCAGGCTGTATAGAGATGACGATTTTGAAATATTTTTCGCGTATAAAATGGAAATGTTGTTGTTAGTTTAAATTATATAACGTTGTAAAGCAAGTTCGAGAATCCTGTGAAAGTCAGCTTTTATACGCTAAAGTGAAATTGCTAATGAAAGGATTCTAAAGCCACTCAAAATTAAATTAATCTCTCAATTTCAAAATCAGTACGAAAGTTAAGCTATTAGAAGATTAAAAACACTTAAAATAATTAATAAAGTTTCAGTTTCTATCGTAAATTTTATTTAATTAAATTATGCTTGGTATCTATTTTATTTACTAATTAATATAAACTAAATTATTCTTACTTTGTTATAACTAATATGATTAACATTTTCTAGAAACTAGTGTGGTTCACTTATATTGCATCTAATGGAATTTTGTTACTCCTTCTGCATAGAATGATTTCGTCTTAAATAACATACTTGATTTCTATAAACGTACTTTCATAGGATGATATACTAATAATTTCACTTTTATTTCAATTTAATTCATTAAAATGCTTTAGTAAAATCTCAAAATATGCAATTCAGAAAATCTTTTTGGACGCACAAGGTAAAAGTTTCGAAATATAAAAACCGTTTATACTTTCTATGTTTTGATAATTTATAGATTGGATTTATATTATCTGATTACTTTGATCATATATAATTTATATTTAAACTTAATATTTAAAATGTGTTCAAGTCCTAGAGACTCTTAGGACATGTCTCTTAGAGGGACTAAAGAACGTTAAGTTGACCACGTGAACTTTGATTACATCTAATAATGAACATAAATCAAATAAGAATAAATATAATTCTATAATGAGTACTACCAAAGTTTTAATGTCGAGTTTTGAATATAATGAAAATGCAAAGATAGTCACAAATACGCAATTACTGTGGGTTTGAAAACCATTAAATAGGAAATCATACCTCATAAAACAATTTTTATGAACATATTTCAACTAAATTAGAGCCATCCCTGTTTCAGCTGTCCTGCTCGTTCAAAGTTATTATTTTTATTTGATACAGCAATATTTTATTGGCAGCTTTTTTTTACTTCATTTTATTAGTTATTTTTTACTTTATTATTTTTTCACCGGTTCTCCTTCATATAAAACTCAGATTTATCATTCATCGCTACCTGTGTACAAAAATTCTTTAAATCATTCGTTTCATCTTCAGTAAAAAAGAATAAAACATATGTTATTATTCAAAAAATGTTCTCATAGTATACCAAAAAAAAACCAGTTTCAAGTGTAGATTTCTGTAAGGTCTGCAAACATATATTACGTTCGCAAATATCTTTTTGGCGTCGATTGTGAAAAAGCCTGCAATCCATGTTTACTTTCCTCAAGAACCTTTTTAACGTATTACCGACGAAATAACCAGGTATTCTGGAATATATATGAATGTATACGATTTATTTCTAAAACTTCTAGATCTCCTCTGAATGTCTCCTTTCTGGGTAGGCACATAAATGAAACCATTTCGTCGGAAATTCTCGAAAATTCCTACCTTTGCAATACATACCATTTTTTTCACTTATCTTTTTCACACAAAAAAAGATTCTTTGAGATATGAATCTCTGTTTTTTACACCAGAGGAAAAAAAAGCATTAACGTTCTTCCTACTCAATGCAATCCTTTTATTTTCTGAGTATGAATAAAGAGAGCGTTATATATATATATATAAAAGAGCACGCAACAATAAAGCAACTTCTTTTAACACAAGACTAAAAGTATGTCTTTTGTGTTTAAGCGAAACTATCCCCCCGTATTTCAGAAGATTCTACCAGTTGCTCGAGTATTTTTTTCGCATCCAACCCTCGTCCTGCAGTCATTCTGCTGGATTTCACTTAATGGTTCTTTACTCGCTCCGGCGACGAATTAACGGTCACTTTCTGTGGGACAACCTCTCACAAAAAGACAAGTCCTCCTTCACCATCAACAAGATAATCAAAGTAGCAGAAGCAAGGGAAAAAAGAAGTAGGAAGTGGAGAAGAAGTTGCATTCCGGAAGCCTTTTTCCCTATTGTTCGGTCTTAACTTCTTTCCGTTGTGGGGCTTAACCACATTTACGTCGCTTTGTCACGGTCCTCTTGTTAGTTGGCGATTCGGTTAGGTTGGAATTAGTAATTACCCAGCTATTTGAAACTTCCTATCTCTCGGGGAGTGGGCGCTACCACAATGGACATTCGATTTACACTTTGCCATTTTCGGTTAGATAGGGGAAGATGTATAATACATTACGGATTTAACCTTCTTTTTATCAGCTGGCTTTGTTCTGTTAACAAAAACAAAACAAAAACATCTTTGCTATTCCCTGTCAAGGAATTTCTGTACCAAAATAAAGAATTAACTTTACAGCAATATTAATAACGACAATACCCTAGTACATATTTTTCCAAACTTTTTTGTCTCATAGACCTCTTGCCATTTTTTCCGGTTTGGGGTAGACCCCTGCTTACCTAATATTGAATTTTTGCAAAATCATCAACTTAAATGTGTTTTTGATACCTGGTACATAGCTACTTACTTTAAAAGATTTAAATTTTTAACTGTAGTGAAGTGTAGAGTGAAAAACTTAAGAAAACGAACACATCTTAATTTTAAGCATGTATTAATTAAATTAAAATGTAGTAACTGTTGTATAAAATAACTGATCAATAAGCGAATGGTTTTAATGGGAGGGATAAATGAGATGCTTTTTTATCAAATATTCAACATATGGCATCAATTTTACAGGTTTTAAAATCCTACACCTTCTCTGTTAGTATACTCCAATCTTTGTTTCTTTTTGTTAAGAAGATTGACAACCATGCTGAAATTGTTTTCCACTAGAAAAAGCAATTAAAAATTTTCTCACGATATTCCATAATTCATCATAGATATATTTATATTATCATGAATTATTACGTAAATAAATAAGTAACAGCCTCTGTGTATGTGTAATATTAATATCATCCATTGAAAGTTAAAATTAAAGTTACTATTTGGTTAAATGAGAGGCACAATTGTAGACCCCATTTACACCTCATGGACCACCAATTTTCCCTCCTGATGACGTAGAGCCATAGACGTCATCGTAGAACCCTGGGGTTCGATATAGACCACTTTGGGAATTACTGGCCTTGTAGTTATGATCATGAACTGATGGCCAGTGGGCCATGGATTCGAGTCCTGTTGCCACGTAAGACCCACCATATATAAGGGGCTGATGCACGTAAGAAATTTCGAGCTCGAAATACTTTGGTTGTCGTGGTGTGGTAGTTTGGTAAGATGGTGCTTGCTCAAGTGTCGTCTTCATCGCTTGACCGATTCTCAAAATCAAGAGGACTGCCACCAATAGCCCTCATGTTGCTTCATAATACGACTTAGTAAAATTCTATTTTGAAAAAATATTAAAACCTTTTATACCTTTTAAATCCAATGTAGTGTAGAAATGCGTGGTAACAATGGTACGTCTAATGACAAAATTAGATACAGGAGTGGCACCAGTTCATTTTAACTTCAGATGAGTTCCGATTCTGGGTATAGCATCATAATGGCATCGAAGAGACCCTCGCACAGTTTGCTTGCATTCGATATTTTCATTCGGATTATGCACCTGCTGTGATAGTATGGCATTCAGTCAGTGGCACACAAGGGGGGGGGAGGTTCCTCAGGTCCGGACCTCCCCAATAGCCCTTGAATCTTGTTTCAATTGATAAGCCCATGCATATAATATGTAGCATTTAATTAAGTATTTGTTATTAATAATTAATTTTATTAAATAAGACTAATTATTTATACAATAATTAAATTTTACTATTTTTTTCTTCCGAAAATTTACAAAATTAAAAAATATGTTAGGTGGCGTATTGGAGCATAAGAATAGTAGACTTTAGAGCCTGCCCCTTTCCTTGAAAAATATCCCGTGTACGCTACTGCATCCATTGGGTATATGACACAAAGACTTTTTATTCGCATAATGAAAAATCTGAACAATCTGCGTGACATTTCTCAGATCCTGTTTTCGTTGCTTCAGTGGCGTCAGTTTAAACAAGATAACACATTACCACACGTCTGTTGTGTTCTGAACCACTTTGACACACAGGGTGTTCTCCTATTGCACTGGGCAGCACGTTCTCCACTCATTGATAACATTTGGTAAGAGGTTGCTGACAAATTGGGTCACTTCTTTCCTCCAACTTCTACGTTTGACGAAGTATGACATTGACTTGATGCAGTATGGATTGACTTGCCTACTGTTATCCTAGCCCCGCTAGACCCAGTGCCTATCTGAGTAAAAACTGTTTTAACTTCCAGAAACAACAGCTGTGTGTATTACCCTAAATCGGTCTCTGTATACCCTCAAATTGCCTAGAAACGCAATCATGTTTTCTTTCTTCATTTCTGTATATGTACAATAAATAATTTTTTTGTTTGTTTTCCTTCCAGGTGTTGCCATTTAAATGGCCTTAAAAGTATAGTGCATTATTTTTCAGTATTATTGCATGGAATCATTCTTAAAAATAAAGAGTTTAAAGCAATAATTAACTCCCATTTTTTTATACTTTCCTCATCGCATCATGTCTGCAATGAGTCCGTATAAATTCAATATCTTGTGGTATTTAAGAAGTTGCATTTAAAATAATAAACCACAGATAAATACATTTGAAAAATTAATTGTAAATAATGCTCTGCGCTTCATAATATGTTGTTGAGAATTATTTCTAAGCTGAGTTTTTTGTTGTTGTTGTTTTTAATATGCCTTATTTTTTAAGTAAAACTCTCTTCTTTAAAAGAAGCCAAAATAATTATCATTATAATTTACTAAACTTTGTCAAAAAAGATATTTTAGTAAGTGATGTAAAGAGTCAAAAAGTATAAATTAAGAATTTTTTTGTTCCTCTTAATCTTACGTAATAAACCAATTTCAACAAATCATAAACTTAATCATCTAAAATTTTCAACCAGATCAGAATTTCAAAAAAGTTAATGACTCGTATTCTGCAACCTATTCTTGATTCTTGAAAACTCTTCTATTTTTTTTCCCTTCTAATATTTTCCCGCCTACTCTTATTCATTTTTCGTGATACTTTGCAAGCATCAAATGAACGGTGACGCATGCGAAAATGAGTTTGGAGAAAGGCACACTAACGGAGCCATCGATTTTGCTATTTAATTACAGAGAAGATTATCTCCCCCCATAACACCAGTCAAGAGACCATTGATTACCAAGTAGCAAAAATTAAACATGACAATCCTGTCAAATATACACTGAAAATAAACACTGCTTTCTGAGCTGTCCGCTTAGCTTTCATTGAAGGTAATATGACTAACTAAGAAATGAAGTAATTGAAGAGATAAAAAAAAAAGAAATACTTGTGTTAAAATGTTCCACTTATTGTTTCTGATTTCTTTACTCGTTTTTGGAATTTTGATTTCTAATATGCAGCGGATAAATATTCATTTATTCTTTTCAAAATTATATTTAATGTTTTTCGTAAATGGAAATAAATTGATTTTTTTCCCTTCGATTTCAGTTTCTCTTCGCTGTGAAAATTAATAATGACTGTTGTGAAGATAATAATTTATTTGCAAGAAAATGGCGTGGTGCGTCGAAAAGTTTAAATTAGATTGATTTTTTTCCTTCTTAAGAGTTCTTAGCAAGAAGTTTATTCTTTAGATGAAAAATTAGAGTACTCTGAAAAATGTTTTTGAAAGTTATGTTTGCTTGTTTTTATCGTAACAAGTTTCTCTACTAAGTAATTTTGAACACAAAATGTTAATTAATTTAATTAAAATGAATTTGCCTCGTCTTTGATTAGGAATCGTACTGGAAAGAAAATGATCTAAAGTTGGATTTAAGAATCGCACTTATTGTTTCCATTCTGTCAATCATTCATCTGAGGGGAAATATTTTTTTTATCTCTTTGTTGTAAAAAGAGTTCATGTTTTAATCTGTTTATAAAACGTCAATATAGTAATAAATTTTGAATTAATAGAATTTTCTGAAGATTTTCAGGTAAATTTAAAATTAATTCTGGTTTGACAAAGAAATATAAAAAAATATAAAATAGTACATTACATAACGACAAGTACCCAAAGAGCAAACTTCAAAAAATGCAATTAAACTCACATGAAAAGAAATTTCCGAAGCTATATCAAGCACCTTACGACGACATTTTAAAACTACATAAAGTAAATCATGTAGAATAAATAAATGTATTGATTTTGCAGTAATTCAATTCCCTAATAAAAATTGTGTATTAATTTTTTCTGAGCTCAGCCAGCCATTTCCTGAAACGATCCAGTAAAAACTCTGTATATACCTATTATAAAAATGAAAAAATATATTATTACTGAAAAGCAATAATTCTGAAAATAGTAAAATAAATTTCAAAGATGTAACTTTTATGAAATATAACATAAAAAGAAAAAAAAAAAAGGAAATCATTTTTTAGTTTGAGCTCCATTTAGCGAAGTAAAAATCAAAGTTGTGTTTATGTTTATAACAAGACTATAGAAAGAGTAAAATTTCAACTTACACATTTAACGATATTGTGTGGGGAAAAAGAAAAATAGTAAGAAATGTGTTATGTAATAAAATAGAACTATCAAGAATATGACACATAGTTATAAAATGTAATATTTCACTACCTACCTCAAAACCAACGGCTGGGCCCCATAATAAGTAAAATAAAGCTACATCTTATTTTTGAGTATTACATTTATTTTATTTATGTTAGATACCTTTTGTAATTGTTTATTGCAATAAAAAAAGCATATATTGAGAGGTGACGAGAATATAGTTTACAAAATTGTGTTACTAAAATTATATGAAAATAATTTTGATTTAGAAATGATTAATTTTAAAAATATTTTAGCAAAAAATTCAGCAGATATTTAATGCAATTCAAGGCTTAACCAGTGGCTTGTTTCAGTTGCAAAATATATTTTTATATTACAATTATAGTGTTTAATAATCGATTAACCTATAGCTTTTAGATCTGTATAATTTTATAAATTAAACTTCTGTATGAAGTCTTTCCTCAGTGATGTAAATTCTTATTTATTGTTGATTGCCAATACTTCCATCATGTTGTCTGTGAAGATGTTAACGATGCCTATTATGTAATACTCGTATATATCAAAAATTCCTCATTTTTATTTTCCACTTGTGTTAGGAATTTATCTGGTTAAGGTATCCGAATACCCTAAAACTGTGAATTTTGCAACAAATTGACAATTTTTTTATGATTTTATTTTATGGGGCATCTTCTTAGCTTTATGAAAATCCCAAATTTATCATTTTCCGTTTACTAGAACAAACACTACAAGTGTTTCAGTAAAAGCAGATGCCATTACTTTAAACAAGATGGCATGCTTTAAAACGCTTTTAACTCGAAATGTGATTTTTTGAAAATAATCAAACGGGGCCAGGGATTGCTAAAAAAGTTTTGAACATAATTAACTGAAATTTTTTCTGTAAGTTCTGTATAATATTAGAATTGTTTTAACCTTCAGATTTTTCAATCACTGTTTTATTACAAAATTTACAGTCCCTATGTGAATATAATCACTGTCTTTTTAAGCATTTTCATATAGTAACCGAGATAAAGTGCTCTAGCTTCTGAAAAAAAGAAAATATCTCTTATCCTGATGGTCATTCCAAAATTAAAAATATAGAAACACATTAGATTGAAAAAATTGAAAATTTGTTCATAAACCTTTGGTGAAGAATGGGCCGCGTTTATGCTAATTTTTTTATCAATTTTTACCTATTTATTCCCATTTTAGTAATAATTTCTTTTTCTCTTCTTAATTTTAGCAAATTTTTCTTAAACTGCACTAAACAAATCTAAAAATGACAAAAAAAATCCCCATATGTCCTTTTTTTTAAAAAAAAAAGTTGTCGCAACCAGTCGGAGATACCTTAAAAACAATTTTAAAGATAATGATAATTCAGAATCATTAAAATTGTTACATTTACTATTAAGAATAATTTATGATATAATTTAAGTGGTTTTCAGTAATGGTTATATTGTGACTGTCCTCGTTCAATGGTGGTTTATTGTATTATTTAATCATTTCACACACAATATTAGGCAGTAAAACATGGTCCTTATAATGCTTATCTTTTATAATGTATACAGATTAAAATATATCTAATCTAATGCATAAAACTATTTAATTTACGGATGGCAGTATATTACGCTTAAAACATTTCTAATGAAGCCGCTCTAGTTTCTCTTCACGTGGCAATATATGTTCTTAAAAATAAAACTTTGTCAGATAATAGGAATTATTTTTTCAATTCCAACTAATAGTTCACTCTCTATTACACATATTTATTTATTTATAAATCTATATCTTGTTCAAATTTTCAGTCGTTAATAAAATACTTTTAATTCATCCATTCGTTCGAATACGTTTTTTTAAAACTTGTAGTGGATGACACTTGATGTTAACACAGTTTTTTCAAATATTAAATGATTAAATCAATTTTACTTTTTAATTTTTAATTTATTCTGCGTTATTTCTGTCGAAGTTTGAACTAGCACCAACAGATGGCACCAGTAAGTTTTTCTAACTATTTTTTTCTTGGCTTAAAACACTTATTATTTTTTTCATCCACTAAGTTCAAATACATTTTTTGAACTTGTAGTGGACGACACTAGAACAGTTTTTCAAATATTAATTCATTAATTAACTAAAATAAAAATTTTCGTTGTTGAGCTAAAAAGGAATTGACCTTAATTTTTTTTATATTACTTGTGTTAATAATTGTTCTCTACGAGAGTATTAGTAGGCATGGCAGGTCTAATTACGAGATCAGGTTTTTAAAAGTGGTTTATTCAGGATAAAAAACATGTCACTACCTATTATAGTAGACGTAAAAATACACTTTGATTTCAAAAGCATTTAAAGAAATAATCATTCGAATTCGATCTTGTGGATACGCCTATCACTCGAATACAAAAACATTTATCTCCCATTCGTCACATGTGGCCTAGGTAGGCTAGTGGTCAAGGTAACGGACTCGTGGCTGACGTTTCATGAGTTCAAAACCAGCACCACTGAAGACCCACCGTGTAGGGGAGCGATGCAAGTTAAATCTGTTGAGAATTCAAATTTCCTTTCGTTTGTGTGGTAGTTGCATTTAAGGTGTTGCCAACTGCAGATGACTAACCGTCCTCGGATCGGGTTCGAATCGGATTCAAAACTAGAATCCGTGATCACAGCACGGAAATTGGGAAAATACCAACACATTTTTCATAAATTATCTAACAATAATATTGTTCATTCATTTTTTTTTACTTAAAACTATAATAAATTATAATAAAGGAGAATTATGCGATGCATGTATGTTAATGTGCTCCTATACTCTTATTAAAAGGAGATTGAATAGAAAATGTTTCTATTTGGAATACAAACAAAAGTAATATCAAACTATTTTACCAATGTAGCAGTTTTTAAATTTAAGAAATAAAATATTTAAGGGGTACAGAGGTGTCTTAGTAATAAGAAACATTTCCAAGTTTGAATCCTGTCAAAAGTCGGGTTTTGTTGGCTCTCTGAATAAAAGAGTTGTTCAATCAATCAATCATTGAGTGAGATTCACTATTTTGCTCTAAATTTTATTTGCATTATTTTAACAAAAATAAAAATCATTGTATTCATCAATCAAGTCATATTATAAGGCATCTAACCTTCTCTATTCTTTCTTTTTTGGCAGCTTCAATCCTGTATACGGCTGTTGTAAAAGGCAAAGTTGCTCTACCCTGCGATATATCCCCACCCTCGGCTGACGACGGCGTGGCGCTCATCCTTTGGTACAAAGATGAGGCTCCTTCTCCCATTTACACCCTGGACGCTCGCCAGGGCACCTTGGAACAGGCCCGCCAATCAGCAGTCTCCACGCTGGACCACCGTGCCTACTTCAATATGATCAACAGACCAGCCTTCCTGCAGCTGGACCCTGTACAGGAAGAGGATGCTGGAGAATACAGGTGTAGAGTAGACTTTCACAAAGCGAGGACGGTCAACACCGTTATCACTTTGAAAGTAATTGGTGAGTGGTTACTTATTTGTTCTATCGAATTAGCAGTGTTCAAATATAATACAGTAAAACGTGTTTTTGTGCGGAAGATAGAGACCACACAAAAAAAATATGCGAAAATTTCATAGATACTTACATATAACTAAAATCTTTGCCGACATACTACAGAATTTTTTTCATGCTGTAGGTACAAAGGGGCTGCATAAAAAGTCACTCTTTAAATAAATTATAGTTTTTTTTAAAAAAAAAACTAAATAAGACGCTTTTATAGTGAATCGAACTAAAAAGTAAAAAAATAATATTTAATATAGGAATAAAATGATAATCTAGAAAATTAATGTCCCTGGGGTAAAAGCGTGGGGATGTTCTATAAATATATCTATTGTTATAGTTTCTAACTTCTATTCCGAAATGCTGAGTTAGTGTAAAAATGTAGTGCAAAGCACCCCACGCTCTTACCAAATTGCCAAATCTGGAAATGGTATGTGAAATTAGTCGCCAAATCTGGAAGTGATATATGGAATTGTCGCCAAATTTGATTATCGTTATTCCTGACGATCCTGATAAAGACAATGGAACAAATTATTAAATTGTTGTATTGGCATCGGTCCTTGACAAGTGTTCAAAATTTCGAATTAATCCGACCTTTTAAAGTGGGTAAAAATCGAGTTCAAAGATTCCGTTACATACCAGTGAAACTTATAAAAGCGTGTTAAAAATATGCAAGTTTTTTACGAAATTTTATAAGAAAGTACTACCAAACAAAATAAATAATTAAATTCCACATGGTAACACTTTTAAAACATTTTATTTTTCCTTGTATACATAGAGACATTTTTAAAATGCTCATACATAATTCACTGCTACTCATCGTAACACAAATCGTGCAGCTTCCTGTGATGAGTTAGTTAAAAATCACTTTCGTCACTTGAAGATACAACTTCAATTATTTATTTTTGTACACCATAGAAGTAAGTGATAAGTTTTTGTGACGATGGTCAGTTGGTCAGTTACCTGTGAACGTTACAATAAGCACATGTGCATGATCGAAGCTCTTTTTGGAATTTCATCTCCTTTCGGAGTTATCAATTTTAAGAAAACACTTTTCCGATTTGTTGGAAAGCTGGATTTCTGCATATATTTTATTCACACATAAAGAACCCGGTTCTTCTTGTCCGTCTTCATAATCTATCAAATTACTGATAATGTCACTGCCATTGAAAGTTTCGTCTTCAATTGCATGCTGCTAGTGCAGTGAGAGAAAGCAATTGAACTTACATTGTCAAGAGACTGTTTATAACCAGTGCTAAGAGTGTCTTGATGTGTATGTATGCAAATTCACAGAAGATATCACAGTGGTGAAACTCATATACCGCATAAAAAAGATCACACAAAAATAAAATCGCACGTAAAAGGGCCTCACAAAAACAGGTTCTACTGTACATTTTAAATGATGTCTCAAAACATAAACATGACTGGGTCAGTCTTAAACTCATGAATCTTTCCATCCTGAATACACAAAAACAATGTTAATTGAACAGGAGTTTTAATTGGTTAAAGGGGGCGGTATTTGGATTTTTCTATACGGTGAAATGTTTTAATAGGTGTAAATAAGGATAGATTTTATAATCTTTTTAAGTTTAAAAATGTCTTCTAGGAGGAATCAACAAGTTCGAAACAAAAATTCGCATTCCAAAAACCAAAGTATTGTTTTAACTCTGAGGTTTGGTTGCCTGAATAACGCTGTAAAAATGATATCTGGGTGTATTTCATTACTTTTTAATGAGTTCAAGAAAAAAGTTCTAAAAGTACTTGTAATTAGACTTAATTAAATAATCTTAAAAGTCTGACTTGTTTAAAATGGTTCATTTTTCAATTATTATAAAAAATGCTAACATACATGTTGAGTAGATTTACGTATTAAAAACAATTTTGTTATTTTTTAAACATTTATATTACTTATAAGGTTACTCTAAGGCTTCAATTATATATTATACCAAATACATATACTCCTTTGGAAGAAAATGCTTGCTTCGCAAAAGCAGAAAACATTGATTCTAATCAAAAACTATTCTTGAACTTTAAACAAGAATGTTCTTATGCATAAAAATGGAAAAACTTCGAAGAAGTTACGAAATTTAAAATTGAAACATGAAAACGAAACATGCCTAAGCAATGTTGTTTATTTCTAAGTAATTTTAAGTCAATATTGAATTGTATATCAAATTTAAGTATTCTATATTTTGAATTCTTTAAAGTTTTCTTTTTAAAAAATTAGAATTATAATAGAACGCATACACGTTTTCCCCCTAAAACCCTATTTTAAATAAATCTAAGCATTAGGTCCTTCAACACTATTATTTCACCAATTCTATTTCTACCATATTATTTCGCGTATCAAAACATTTTCTTTTTTAGAAAATTGCTAGTATTATGTTATGTCTAAGTAATAACATTCATAGAGAGAGAGCCCGAAGAAAACCATTTCGATTCATACCCAGTAAAATAAATTCAGAAAATATTTATTTCAATAAAATCATATATTTATGGATTAAAAGGGATTATTTCAGAAATTAATGGGATCAATTTACGAATTCCCGATATTATTAATAAATGAATGAGCATCATTTAATCTCAAAGTAGAATAATTTATCCCACATTAATTTCAATAATCCAGAAAAGTATTTTATATACACCGCTAGAAATCAAAAGAATGGATGCAAATTCACGGTGATTTCTTCAAAAAAGATCCAGATTAGTGGAATTCTTATCTGGAAAAACGGTGAAAGACTTTGGCGTTGGAAAATTCCAGAAGTCCTCCGAGTTCGCTTAATTAAGTACTCTTTCTGTCAGTCCCTATCAAAGGGGGAAATTTAATCAGCTTTGCAAGCTTTTGACCTCAGACCACTCCATTAAATAGATGATAATGAGAAAGTAGAGGCTCAGTCATATGAATAGTTAAGGACTCAACTGCGAATGGATTTTATTTAGTTGGCTTTGGAAATGATAAATCAAAGATTGACTCTTCGTCTCAAGCATTCATCTCTGTATTTGCTTATAAAAATTAATTTGACTAAGTGAAAAAAGCATTATTGTTCATATTGTTTCTTTTTAAATATATTTTTAGTACACAATAAAAACAAATCGATTTTAATATTGGAATTGTTAATTCATTTTATAGTACTAAAAGTATTTTAGTCTCGTGTCCTTAACTGCTTTTATTTACTCAGAAGAACGGAACTCACCCAAAGGGTTTCGAGCTGCCAACCCTCCTAGAAGATAATTTATTTATATACTATTAATACATATACAAAATGATACCGAATGAGGTATTCTGCCCAAAATTCTTGAGAATAGGGAAAAGAACAAAAATTCAGTAAAAGTACTCTACAAAAGTGGCCCCTCACCTTGCCGGAATGTGATTGATGTGCCAGATGTAGAAGATATCTACATTGAGTACTTTGTTTAGAGTGCTACATTTTGGTATAAATTCCAGATATACAATGCTTGTATATTTAAGAATACTTTTAACGTGACATTCCCTTTAAAGCGATCTTAGTGACAATTCTGCTTAAGTTAAGTGTTCTGTTTTCTATGTTGTCGAGGATTCTGTTTTCTATGATTGTGGATCATACTAAAAGCATCGTTTCTTATTTCAAGTAACAATTTTACTAGTTAGAGAAGAACATTTGTTAACAGTTGAAATCAAGTGTCCCGTCATTTCTATTTGAATTGCGTTTAGGTCTTCAGTTAACATATTAACGTACGGAAAGATGTGTTGGCGCACCTTATACGTATTAAGATTCTTAGCCAGTATTCATCGACTTTTGGCCTCGTACATCCCAACTTGTTCTGCTCTCCTCGCTATCCCTCGCTGTTTGTTCTCGCTTGTCGTCATAGAAACCCTTTCGATGTTCTCAACGAAGCGAGGTATCCACAAGTGTCCAATGCATTCGTCGTCTTGGAGTCTTTCCCTGCGTTTTCTGAAACGTTTCTACTACTGATGCAGCGCTCCTAATACTGCTTTAATTTAACATCTGTATTCAAATACTCAGGTTCGATTATTTAACTTATGTCTGCATCATGATAGTGGCTAGTACTTTAAATCATAATTAAAGACAACGAAAAACTAATGAATTACTCGGATTAAAATAAAAAACAAATTCATTTATTACATTTAAAACGCATTACGAAATTAGAACTTAGATTAAACACTATTAAAACTTAAGGATAAGAGAACTATGAACAAACATTAAAATTTCACTTATCTGAAGCGGAGGCGAGGTGATGGGAGGCCGGCATGGTGTAAGAAGTTACGTCGTTCTTTTTCTAATTTGAAAAGTGTAGAAGTGTCGAGAAATGTCTCGGCTCCTGCTTTTAAGTGAGGGCAAATTACCCCTTTTTGCATCCGCGAGCCCTTTAGTCTCGCCTAGTCATTGGTCAGGAACCAAGCACAAAGTCGCAAAAGTCGAGACTCTATCTTTCAATTTATGGGTCCATTCAACTTTCATCACCGTGCGCTGGGACCCCCGACTTAGGAATCCGACAACATCCTGTCAACAATAAACAAGGGGAATACACAAATTACATTAGTCTTGGGGGCCATCTTCAAACCCGATCAGCATCTAAGCCTTCCAGCCTCCAAGCAACCCATCACTCCTCCCCCCTTTTAGACTCACAAACACCTGGAAAGAGAGTAAATAAAAGAGAAAAAAATTAACACATTTGCAGTAGAAATAAATACTGAGATGGGAGTGATTAAATAACAGAAGGAATCGTCCAACAACGAGCCGTGGATGACTTCTTGATGCAACGAATTCTTGGAATCACAACTGCAGGAGAGCAAAAGAAATTTGAGGAGGGGGATTCCTTGATCCTGACGATTGAGCTCTTTAGTGTCAAGTGCAGTAGGAAAGGCGGAAGTACCTGTTGTGAGTGTGAAGGATCAATGACACGAATGTCCTGCCGTTTGATGAATTGAAGAGGGGTGGAAAACACTGCACTGGAAGAATGTAGCCGTCGTAATGGTAGGATATTTTATTGACGCCGCGAGCATTGTAGGTCAGCGTTTGCCTCCGCCGATCTCTGGTTGGAAGTCATAAATCTTGAAAGCTGTAGAACCCGATGAATGTGGCTGTCCTGTCATCCTGACGCCATGGCGAAGGAGAAAATGTCATTTCCTGTGGGGTCCGTGAGTCATATCCACGCCCGACCTGAATAGGAGAAAAAAAAATACTTCCAAAGAGATTATTTTAAGTGCAAAATTTGTTCTACAAACACAACACGTGAACCAATTTCCCCTTCTCTTTTTTCTCCCTCACTCTCTTTCTCCCCACTAAGTTGTTGACCGGTAGTAACTTTCGTTTGAATACCACACCGGCCATCCCCTGCCTCCGTTTCTGCCAAACAAATGTAGTACAATAAAACGACTTGTAAAGAAAGAAAAAAAATTTCCTAAAATTCGAATTTTGAGAGGAGATCTGGGCTACCGCATAATTTACACAAAAGAATTTCACGCACGAAAACATTGGAACAGTATAATTGTGTACATAACACAGCAGTGATTAATATGTAACATATATAAAACAAGTGATATATATATAAAGATACAAGAAGTAGATACTTAAAAAAAATTGACTGTGACACAGATTTTGGCGCGACATGTATGCATAGTAAAATGGGAGAAAACAACATTGTCTGGCATGAAAGTTAAACAGATATTTTGTATAATTATGCCAACTCCTCCTTCTCACTGATCATCGCAGAACGACATGATGAAGAAAAAGTATTAGCGAATAATGTACACAAAAGAATATCCACCATTTTAAGGAATTGAAAAAAATTATTTTGCCAGTGTGAACTTGTAACAAATTGTAAGAGCAAGTTTAGATAAGTTATTATTATAATTTATGGGTATAATGAAAAAACAGAAACCCATCACAACATTGCATCACCTAACATCGAATTTCGACATGATAACAATATGGCATGATTACATAAGAATTTCAACATACATCAAAGTCAATGAGCATAAGGAATTAAATTCACCTTGAGCCTTGAGTACCAATTAAATTAAGCATGCATTTGAAATACAACTTACAACAAAATCAATAGCATAAAAAAATGACAAATTCACTATGAGAATTGCGTACGAATAGTATAACTTAGGCGTTCATTTTCTTTATTACAAAACGATGAATATGCATGTGATCAGGATGCAAACCCAAGGTTAAGAAACAAAAAAAAATTATTACTAAAAGTAGACGAGATTATTAAAATTGTGGCTATTAATAAAAATGAATTTTAAGTCTATATAAAAAAGAACAATAGAAAGCGAAAAAACGAAACACTTCACTCTAACCCTTGAGTGCTATAAATGTGCGCTGAATAAAGCGATTCGCATGTCATCTACACCAGACACACAAAAAATTTGTTCAATAATAAAAATATTAATTCCCATCACTATAACTAATTCACCAAAATTGACTAACGGCAACTCGAATACTGACTCTCAAACAACATAGCCATAAAACCTTATAACCAATACGATCCGCTAACAAATTAACTAACGCTACAACAGATAACTATCTCTCAAAAACAGAACTAACTCGACAACTGAAACTCTAATTCTCAATCATTTCTACTAAATCACTTAACTAATACCTGAATAATCATATTAATTCACAAACTCATAAAACAATTCTCTGTATCTCTTCTTCCAACACTTCGTTAAACATAACTTCCGTAATTAATTAACATAACCCGCTAGATTCGAATACAACTATAATGACAACAATTTCCTGTACCTCTTCAACAATTCGATAAACATAACTTCCGAAAATAATTCACATAACCCGCTAGATTCTAATACAACTATTATGACAACAAAACAAAACAAGAAAACTACTTTCCATGCAGACAAACAAGAAAATTTTAAATTCACATCAGTATTCAATATCACCAATAATAACTCAAATGTAATCAACACTCTTCACATAATGAAATTCAACTTATAAAATTCACACCCACTAAGTATTCAAAACAATTTCATAAGTATAGAATGAACACAAGACTTATCTACTTCAATAATAGTAACTATACTTGAAACATAGCATAGAAACTCCTTTAGTGTGAATAAAATTTTACTAGTGTGATGGTCAACACAAAATAAAACAAACAACTATCCCGAATATTATCAAAATTCATAAAACACAATTGTAATTAAGAATAATAATGGCAAAATAGCTACTCTCTTCTACACTATCATAAGGTACAATCATGGCGAAAGCAATAAAGGATAAGAAATAAACATAAATGATAATGCATTCACAATAAGTATTCAATGAGTAGATTGCAAGATAAAATAATAACATATAACTGATTATTAATAACATGATAAAACCAACGTTATGGTATAAGTAAAACCCCCCAAAAATTTAATACTTCTAAGCAGCAATGAAAATCACAAGAGATAATGTATAAATGAAACACAATACAAAATACGTATTATGAGCATACTAATAAAACACATGGAGCATGTGTGAGACTACCCACATAGCTAAAATAGTAATTCACTGACTTTATGAGTTATACAAGAGACCTTACTCTATATTTCCTGACTTATTGTAAACATGTACGTTGTGTCCACAGTATATATATTGAAATATCATGCAAAAGCATATGAGAGTGACACACACAAAATAAAAAAAATAAAAAAAACATCACAATGTATATAAAATTGCTATATATATAAGTACCAACATAATAAAATACAATTAATTCTCATTGATACACAATGAATTCCTACAATCCACCCGACAACAATCTTTGAAGTATTATAAGACAAGCATGGACCCCTCTCCAGTAAAAAAATTTCAACAATAATATGAACAAAAGTAAACATTAAAATTTATGTATGAATTTAATTTATTTATTTTGAACACTGTAATAAGATTAATCTAAATATTAGAATTCACACGGTTCCTTAAATTATATCTCTGTTCCTCACCAACATTTTTTATCTCTGTATCTACTGTTATATTTTCATCCAAATTGTTCAAATGCAAATATTTAAATCTTTTTATAAAAGGAATCATTCGGTTGACATGTGTGTTAAATTTCTTTCTCAGGTGCTCGACATGCTGAACTCTGTAATTCACTTTGGAAAACCGTTCTACAACTCTATAGGGACCTTCGAACTTGGGTCTGAGTTTTGGAGACAATTTAAATTTAAGGTTAGGTGTCCTGATAAAACATAAAGAACCAATTTGATAATCGTAATGATGCGACTTTGTATTCTTTGAGCTAAGAGCGATGTGCGATGCTTCTTGATTTTTCAAATTATCTAGGACCTTCTGAAAAATATTCTCTAATGAAGGTAAAAGTCTTTCGACGTATTCATACGTATTTTGTGATGTATCAGAGCTCTTTTGATATGTGTATGACAGACGAATGTCTCTGCCGTGTTCTAAAAAGAAAGGCGAAGTGAAAGTGGCCTCGTGAATTGCAGAATTTAAAGCTAACATAGTGTGTGGGAGTTGTTCATCCCAGTCGTTTGTGTCATGAGGATTGCTGCAAGGATGTTAGCCAGCGATTGATTTGGCTTCTCTACTCTTCCATTTACGTGAGCTGAATAAGTTGAAATATGTCGTTTCTGGATACCCATGACTCCACAAATTCCAGGAACTCAGAACTCTTAAAATAAGTGGCGTTATCGACAACCAACTTATGAGGGCAGCCCCTGTGTACAATATAATTATCAAAGAAAGCTTTAGATATGGAGCTGGACTTAAGATCAGGAAGTGGGACGATATGAATGTATTTGGTGAATGCATCTATCATAGAAAAGACATAACTATTCCCGTTAGGCGTGGTTTTTAAAGGACCAAAAATATCAATATGAAAAGTTTCACCTAGCACATGGCTCTGTTCCATCGGCTGGTGTGGGGCTAGTGGAATATTGAAAGCGTTTTTTTTCGAGTTAAACAAATGATGCAAGAACGAACAAAATTCTTAGCATCCTTGTACATATTAGGCCAAAAGAAATTTTCGCTAAGTCTCTAATAAGTCTTGAAAAATTTAAGATGCCCTCCATATTCCGAATGAACTGATTCCAAAACTTCGCTTTAAGACAAGGAGGAACACAAACTTGTTTTCTCATGGCAGTTCTGGGTGACTTGTTTGGGCGCTTAGAAAATGACATAGCACTCCCTCCTCATTAATAAAGTAACTGCTAATTCGTGGGCTAAGATCGTTATTATTAATTTTATGTAGGATGTCGTTTAACAATTCGTCGCTTTTCTGCATTTGTATGAGATCTTCAGAATCAGGTAAAGCTAAAGTAATAGTGTTGACATAACGAGATAAATGATCGGCGACAGAATTCAAAGAGCCTTTCACGTAATGAATTTCATAATTAAATTCTTCAAGTGACAATTTCCAACGTAGAGTTTTAGAAGAGGGATTTTTATTAGATAAGAACCCTACTAAAGGCTTGTGATCCGTAAAAACTTTAAACTTCCTCACCAAAAGAAAAGGCCTAAAAAAATTTAGAGCTGCGTAAATTGCGAAAAATTTGAGGACCGTGGCGTTGTATTTAGATTGCGAAGGATTCAACTTTTTTGAAAAAAAATATAAAGGTTTAACTTCTGAATTAGGATACCTCTGTTCCAAAACAGCCCGATACCCGAGGAAGAAGCATCAGTCGTGACTTGCAATTCTGTGGCAAGATCAGGTAGAGCCAAAACAGGTGGATTTAGAATAGCGTTCTTAATATCATCGAATGAAGCCTGAGCTTCCGAAGTCCATTCCAAAGGAGTATCTTTTCCAAAAGATTCGTTAAAGGCAGTGTACGTTTGGCAAAATTTTAATGTACCTTCTATAAAAATTACAGCATCCTAAAAAAATTTTATTTGTTTCTGATCTTTCGGAACAGGAAACTGATTAATTGTGATCGTCTTATCCTTATCAATGTGTATACCTCCGGTGTGACAACAAACCCCAAAAATTTACATTTCTTAGTTAAAAACTGGCACTTAGCTGGATTGAATTTAAGATTAGCTTTTTCGAAACGCTCTAACACTTTATTAATTAATTCGAAATGTTCTTGGATGGTTTTTGAAAACAAAATTATATCATCTATGTAAACTAGAGCGCCGTTGTGAAGTAAATCTCCTAATATTTCTGCGCTATGGATTAAAAAGCTTTAGGGGAATTTTTAAGACCAAAACAAAGTCTATTAAATTCGTATTTATCACCGTCAGGTGTAGAAAAAGCCGTTTTATGTCTATCTCTATAATGAAGTGGTATTTGATTAAATGCGGACTTCATGTCTAAAGCGGAAAAATAATTCGACCCCGACATCTTGAAGAATGTCGTCCAAAGTAGGTATAGCAAAATCCTGAGTCAACGTAATTTCATTCAACTTCCTAAAATCCAGAACTAAACGCCATTTATATCTCTGTCTGACAAATAGAGCAGGTGTGTTATACTGAGATCTGGATTTTGACACAATGCCCGCACTCTCTAAATCGATATTTGTTTCCTAAATTCGTTTCGGAGGTTAAATGGGATTTTATAAATCGACATCTAATTGGTAATTATGCTGCAATAATATTCTATGATGTTCTGTATTAGCGGCGGATAATTCAGTGGTTGATCGAGCGAAAGCATTTTTGTGATTATAAAAGTTGGATTAATTTACTCTTTGTTCTGGGATCTAATCCAGAGAAGTTAAAGTCTTTTTCAGATAATTCAGTAATGTATCTTGTGATATTGGTAAATCAACCAAAATTCTTCATAACTATTATCAGTGCAAATTCTCATATTTTTATTAAGTTATAATGTGTTCTGAATTATTCGTAACTTTTAACTCGGTTGTATTAAGTTGAGAATCAAAGTGACATGCGGTGAATTTATGTGTATACCCTTATTTTTTAATTTAACAGCACCAACAATAGTCGCAACTACACTAGAATGAGGCAAAACTGGTACCTTAAAACGAACATTTTTAACCGCTTTGGACCAATAATAGTTTTATTTTCCAAAATTCCAAATATATCACACGCAGTGTCATTTCGATACGAAATTTCACAATTAACAAATGGAATGGAATTCTCAGCTATTCTCAAACAATTAAAT